>VZUI01047427.1:0-91888 GCA_013401135.1 Cettia cetti
TCCTTCTGCTCCTTCTTCTTGTCCTCCATCTTCTGCTGTGGTTGTGGCACTTTTGGATTGGTTTAGAGTAGAAGTTAGCTGTCTAACATAGGTGATAGGTATTGGTAACTAACTGTAAATATAGAACACGTAGTATCTAGTATAAAAGCTAAGACCGCCCGAGAGTCACGCAGTCGGTTCCCAACCCTGATGCCACAAGGACCTTGGCAAGGCACAGAAGCAAGGTAATAGATAAAAAATAATAAACAACCTTGAAAACCTGAACCGACTGATTCCGACGTCTTCTTCAAGCTTGGGGCTTGGGAAAAGAACTCTCTATCTAAAATCTCGGAGTCTGCCAGCAGCAGAACCCAACAGTGGACCTCTGAAGGGAAAGAGAGGAAAGAGGAATTTTAGTTAATTGGTTGCATGGACCATATAGATTATGAACTATTTCAGAACTTTTCTACAATGATCCACATATATGAGGTGAGACATCTCTGTTGAGATGGCTAGGCAATTTTCCTCTGAGCCTATAGCCCCTAATATAAATTAAATTCATATTTCAATACTACCTTTACAATTAAAACTTCTTCTGAATTCTCATAAAATAAAAAACTCTGAAAACATAAAATAACAAGCAAAAACATTACTGATGAGATTCATGAGCAGAGTTCCAATTCAGTCAGTGAATTCTGCAGTGACACCAGTGTGCCAGACATATCCTTTCAGGGAATGAAAGCATAAGAATTGTGATATGTTGGTCATTTTTTTTAATAGAAGCATTTAGATTAGATTTTTCAAATGCAGATGGAGATACAGTCCCAAAATATTAATTGTGAGAACCATAAAAAAGCTTAATCTCCTGAGTAAATGTAATTATTCCCCCCACTTCTTGTATGCATTTGTTTGTATCTCATTTGAAGACATATAAAATGTTAAATATTTGTAATAAGAAAATTGCCATTTTTTTCACATATATATGCATGCATATGTATCAGGAAAAATTCATATGGAATATTTAATACTTTTAAATCAGAATAAGTAATGCTTTTGCTAGGGTGCTCTAAAATGAAATTTTATATTAAGCATGGGAAACCTTTCAAATGGCAAAGGGACAAACAAACAATGCCAAAGCACTACTGAAAATGCACTGTCTCTTCAAGCCTGTCCAGGCTCAGCTGAAGAAGAAGGAAGATGCTTCTTGAATAGTATGAAAGCATTCTCTTCTTTTGTCTGTGCACTTTCCCTCTTTCCATGATGCAAAATACCATGGAGAGCTTGTTTGTGTTATAGAAATGCCATATTTCTCCTGCAACTAAACACTGGTTACTGTTGGGGGTTATACTTGTCTGTAGGGAAATAAACATAGAGAAAATTTTCATCTTTGAGACAGTCTCCTAATACTTGATTAAAAAAAAAAAAAAAAGGAATGGGGATTAAAGAGACAATAACAAATGAGAATATGTGTGCTAATTGCATCCCAGCATGAGCCCATGCATCTTACCAGGTGTGAATGTGCCAGTCTGAATTCAATCTGCAGAGCTTCACTGACAGTGAGGTTGTAAGGTATCCTTCTGTCTGGTTAGTTAGACTGTCTGTTCACCATGGAGAGATGATGGATGCTGAATTCAAATGAGACTTCAGGCACCCAAATAGGGACTGCTGAAATTACTTTGACAGCATTTGTTCTTAAGTATTACTTTAATCTATGGAAATTTCTGAAAATTTGTAAAACATAACATTCAGTCAGCCAGATTTACCATTCCTCCTTTTCAAAGGAGCCAGATCATAGTTTGGACCTCTACTCAGACTACCCTTGCACCTTCTTTATTGCATTTCTAGCCCAAGTGTGATTCAGAAATACTAAAGACCCCCAAACGTTTCACAAGTTCTCTGTGATTTATGCAAACATAGGACAGAAGAAACTTATCTTTCACTGACTTGATGAAGACTTTTCATTTAATACAGAGTCTTAGGAAGAACAAGGATCGTCATCATCTTGTACTGTGGTACTCTGGGAGAGCTGTTTAAAGTCACTGGTTCAATTTGCAGAGTCACTGAAGTGGTAAAGAAGTGCTATATTACACAAAAGAGACAAGTCTGAAAAGTTTTATTGTTTTTTCTTTTTTCTTAGATAAATACAGATACATCTCACTGCCTCTGAAAAATTCATGCAAAGACAATATCACTTACTTATTGGAGACTTTTAATGAAGCTTAGCATTTGTTTCCTTGGTGAAACATAGAAGCATAATTATCCTGCCATTGTAGAAAGAGCATAACTCACCAGGCAGGAGAGATTCAGATATTACCCAGAAATAAGAGCATCCATGAAAAGAAAAGTATTGGTAAAATTATCCTAGCAAATATCATCAGAATGACAAGACATCCTGTCATGGAGGCAGGAGGCAGGAATCTCATTTTCAAGGGAGTAACACGATAATTTGGAGATAAGTCTGATTCATGACTCAAGTACTCCTGAACACAGTCCAGCTGAGACCAGCATCTGAATATTGCACTTCGTGATGGCCTCTGCTTAGAGGGTGGAACATCATAAACAAAACTAATGATTAGTTCTTCAAAACAGAATGAGAAACAGTTATCATGAGAATTAAATTGTACTGGTAGGTAAAGTAGAGGAACCTAAGTTTATATTCTGACTTTTCTATAGCCCAATGCTAAGAACAAGTAGATAAATGCTCAATTTGAGTAAATAAATATGATAATGTGAAGCATTAGAATCTGAGGAACTTGAGCGGGAAATCATTCTCAGTTAATCATAATTGTGTCTGTTACCACTGAGCATCATTTAATGGTATTTTAAGGTTTCATTTTATATGAATAATAAATAGGAATTTAAGACGCCTATGCATATTGAAAAAAATTATACTTTGAAAATACATTGCCACTTTTTTATTACATGGCAATTTTGGAGTAGAATCTGTAAAGTAGACCTAAAGCTTTTTTTTTTTTTTTTTTTTTTTTTTTTTTTAAGCAGGTATGAGTATCAAAGGTGTTCATCATTGCTATTGTTAGTCTAACTTCAGGTAATTAAAATAGTTGCTACCTGTTTCTTCAGTCAGTTCAAGGGCTAGAACATTGGTCATCTTGGCTGTGGCATACCACGGCCCTTGTTTCTCCTCCCCATGTACGCTGGCTGATCCGCTTCTGTGTTTAATCATTGCTGTACTCTCCAGTGCTCTCAGATCAGCTGAAACAACTAGGAATGTGTGCTGAGCACTGACATCCCTCCCTGGTCCTTAAATCAGGGGGTTTCAGTCTAAATGGTCTAGCTGTTCTCAGGGCTGTACTAGTCCCTAGGACGCAGAGGGCACACAAGGTGTGAATGAGCGGCACTGAAACATGTACACATCAAAATCAGTTTGAACAGAGGACTCCTGTAACTTGAGAGAAAGTGGTGTATTTTACACCTGCTGAATAACACTCCTGCAGAATGGAAGATCACTTACCTTTACATGGAAGTGGTGAGCCTGCATACAGTTTTTATCAGACCCGGACAATTTGGTGTTTTGTTCTTCTCCAGGGCAGTCTCAAGTTGGTGTCGCAGGTGAGGTGAGACAAGCTCTGCACAAAGAAAATCTTGAGGTGTAACATAAAGTAGCATACCACTTGCAAAACAATCTCTCAGCATCTCATTGAAGAAAATAGGATTTCATATACCATGAGAAGCTACTTATTCAAATTGATGTTATTCTTGCTGTCACTGTGATTATTTAGTGCATTCAGGCAAACTGTCCCTAGATTTAAATACCAGGGAGAATCAAATATAGTTGTGTCTTTGTCACCTTGCCATCTTCAAGAATGACCCCAAAAAAGAGATGTGTTTTCCAATGTCCCATGAAAGATCATCTGAAAATAAATCCTGAGTAACAGCCATACGTTTTCTGAACAAGTCTGTCACCTCCCTTCTATGAACTCAGATAACACCACTATTCAGAGTATAAACAGACAGTGCTAAGAGTTCTTCCACACAGGAGAAAGTCTTTTGGATAATATGTAGTTAAATAAAACATCAACAGTATAAAATATTAAACCACACTGAAGGTGTGATGTGTTTTATGAAACATATAATTCATTACACAGGCAGCAAAAAGTTTTAGCTACAACCTGCAGCTGCTCACATAATTTGGTCCTGAGGTCTATAATGCTGGCAAAATAAAAAAAGAAAGAAGAAAAAAAAAAATACACTGTTTCTCTACACACACTATCCTAAAGCAGATACTTGTTCAGAAGCCTGTAAGTTATCACTCAGC
The DNA here is from genome assembly GCA_013401135.1 of Cettia cetti. Taxonomy (NCBI): domain Eukaryota; kingdom Metazoa; phylum Chordata; class Aves; order Passeriformes; family Sylviidae; genus Cettia; species Cettia cetti. The sequence continues at coordinate 4,256 of VZUI01047427.1, forward strand.
TTTGCATCTAACCTGAAATACTAGATGATGTTAAATATTCTGTAAAGCTTTGGCTTCCCCATCTTGAAAAAGCTTTAGTAAAACTAAATATGATACAGAGCAAAGAGAAATAGGAATTCTTCCATGCTAGGAATCACTCTGTGGACCAACACATTTCATCTTGGAATAGAAATATCTCCAGGGAGATACTGCAGTGACCTCTAAAACCCCAAGAAGCAAGGGGAATGTGCACAGAAAAATTATTTCCTATCTTTCATAGTACAACAGGTGATAAATATCTGATTGAATCAACAGATAACAGATTGCAAATCAGCAGAAGGAAGTGCTTGTCCACACATGTCATGGCTGAGCCTCAGACCTTAGTGCCAGATGGTGCTGTGGTTCCCAGAGTTACATGAGTTTAGAAAAGAGGTTAAACAGACACATTAAAGTAAAACCAGAAAAGGGCTTTGATACAAAAAGATGTTCCTCAGTAGGTATCTGACCTGCTCTTCCGTGCTTTCCTAGACATCTGTTGCTACTCACTATCAGAGCTTAGTAAATTATGTAAACCTTTGTCTGACCCCTGATAACAGCCATTTACAGCTCCTAAAACTATCTTAACCATCCACAAAACTTAAATCACCTGCTTATGTATTCAATGTTACATAAATCAGTGTAGCAATTATGTATGTGTTGTATACAGTGAGAAGCAATATTTTTGTATCAGCTTTCATTTGTGAGAAACTTGAGTGCAACTCTTCTCCATTATATCCCATCTCATTTTCTATTTCGATATTATTTCAGTAGATGTGATTTCTTCCATTAATAATAGTGGGAGACAACAATGTAAATCCTTGTGTAAAGGTACAGAATAGACCCCCACAGACTATTCCTTTGAAGAATAATATGGTATTACCAAACTGTAAAGCAAACCTATAAAATATTAATTGCAGATTGATTTAGTCTGGCTGGAATTCAGCATTAATGGTTTCACTTAGCATTACCTAGATTTTCAAAATTATGTCAGAAGGACAGTGTAGGAAGTTACAAATGGAGATGAGGAATGAGTTTTAACTCTTCCTCTCCAGAAACCTGCAGTCAAAATCACATGGTTCCATGCAGATATGACAGCAGTGTCAACCTGTGCTTTTGTGAATGTTAGTGTGGAGCATAAAACTACTACAGAATGAGGGTGGAAGGGAAGAGTGAAGTCTGCCGTGGGTAAAGAGTGCAGTGCATTGAGGAGAGCTTTTAAATTATCTATTTTATGAGTGGTTCTCAAATGAGTCTGAAAACTGAGAGCCCCTCTAAGTGACAAAAGTGAAGCAAAATACCAATTTTGTCAGCATCTCCTCTTGTTATACTGGAGAATTTCCAGAGCAATTAAGCTATATAGAACTAGATATATTTCTGTTTCTTGTTTCATTCTGGTACTTTGTGCCATGAAATGGACATCCATATTAGTCTTACAGCATCATAGTTCCATTAGCACTGTTGAAATAAATTAAATCCTCAAGTCCTGCTTTAGGCATTTGGCTGAAACATAATTGGAGAATAGACATCCTCCCTTGTTCCCTCTAAGGACTTTCTCTGTAGGCCCAGTGGCACGCAGACACACTGGGTAGCTGCACAGCAGCTTCACCTTGTGGGTCAGCCCTTCAGCAAATCCAGACCATACTATTGCAAGCAGATGGCTCAGACTTTTTTCATCCAAACTGGGGACCTGTGGCAACGCACCATGACTTATTTGACAACATCTTTGATTTCCCTTCCATGTAAACCAGGGAATAGAAGGGGGCCAAAAGCAAGCCTGAGATTTATCCTGGTGTACAGACATAGGATACAATCCCAAACTTACAGAAGCAAGATACAAAACCTGGGAAACATTTTGATTTCATGCCAGGCTTATTCTTATTCAGTCATAATAATTAGAATTTTGTGAGTTTTTGAATGGTATGTCTCTGAGAAGGAGCCAGGAGACACGATCATACATGACCTTCATTTTCATCGGCACCAGGAATGAAAGACCTGTTATTTTTTCATATTATTATGAAGTTAAACAGGATTGTTTGTTTGTTTGTTTGTTTGTTTGGGGTTTTTTGTTTGGGGTTTTGGTTTGGGGTTTTTTTGGCTTTACGTGTCTTTATACCCACGTAAGGACCACACCATTTCTGTCAGTAGAAATTTAAGCACATTAGACAGGATTTAGGCTGGGAAGTGAGGAAAGATACTAAATAAAGAGTTAAAAATCTCACATTATGAAGTTCATATGTTCATTTTGCAGATCTTGTTCTTTGTTATTTTAGTTCATAATTTTACTGTGTATCTAAAACATCTGGGTTTCTAATATTGACAATATTTTTAAATGGGTGTTTGTTGGGGTTTTTTGGTACAGAAATAAAAAGCTCTAAAATGCAGATCTGATTTACAGCTAATGGAAGAAAGATTAGTACTTTTGTCCATTCCTCTTCTAAATTTACTGTATTGTCTTTAAAGCCTTTTTGCCATGGTCAAAAAGACCCTCTTTATAAAACAGTTAAAACATTTGTGTAAAGAAAAGATTTGATGATGAGTTTGTGGAACCAAGTTGTGTCAAGTGTTCCTGTAGGAAAGCAAACTCTGTAACAACTAAGAACATATCTGAGAACATTTTTAAAGATGACCATATTTCATCTGCCATTTAACATGACATATGCAAAGAAAATATTAAAGAAAAGGTATCCCAGCTGGCCAAGCAGGCTGACATTAGAATGTGAATTATTTCCTCAAAGAAAACATATCTTTACCTTATGTAAAAGTTTGGTTTAGCCAGGCCATCTATGACATTTATTGTGCACTTAACTTTCAGTTACCTAGAGGCTATTAAAATCAAATTTGTTTTCTTCTTTTCTCCTATAATTAGTATAAGTCCCCTCTGAAAGTAACAGCTACTTTCCAGTCCAATATGAAGAAGCCAATAATTGAGACAGATAGCTTCAATAGTAGTAGTCTAAGTCTTTTAAAATTTGTATGATTTAGTTGAAAGTTTAAGAGAACCTGATAATTTTTCAAGTACCAATGTACAAATACTTTTCTTCAGTTTTACCATTAAAAAAAAATTCAAAAAACTTTTAAGCCCACATCTAGTAAGAAATATATGAATGTGTTATTATTATTTTAATATATATGAGTCTATAGAGTTTGTCCTTCAACTTAAAGTGTTCCTGTTTTTTTTAAAATCATAGAAAAAAATAATGTGGAAGGAAGTTATGGTAGCAATACATTTTATATGTATTACATGCAATGAATTTTTTAATCTTAGTTTTTGATTTGTTTTTGTTATGAACTTTCCATTCAAGAAACAAAGGACAGTTTAAAAGACATTTGGTAATTAAAAGCTGTACTCAGTGTCATCATTTATCTTTGGGTTTTGCTTATCTTGCTCTTATAAAATGCATACTGTTGTGTTACTTAACATTTGTAGCAGAAGGATTTTTAAATAGCTTTTGATAATTAAACTGCAAGATAAACAATTATTATTTTAGCTAGTAGTTTTTAATCTCATAAAACAATCAGGGGCTGCACGATAAAAACATTCTGGTTTACTTTTTGTTTTTATAAATATATTTTATGAGTTATCTTATATTGTCTGGCATACAACACAGAATCTCAAAATAAATAAAAATAGTCCTGTGTGGTTAATTGTGCTCTATGGATAACAATCTCTTTACTTTTATTGCGCAAGTATATTATCCAGAAATGAAACACCAGCTTTCTTGAAAACAACAGAAGTTTAGCTATTTGTTTCAACAGAGACAGATTTGATTCTGGAGGTATATCTATAGTTGTAGCTGTTTTGTTTGTGATATAAATGTATACAGGTTAGGGCAGTGACCCCTGAATTTTTTTTTCTGTTTTTACTTTACTACTTGTCACAGTCAGAAGTGACTCACACCAAATTTCTCCTTAGAATTGTTTTCCTTGTTTTCACACCCTAGGAAGTCCCATCCAAGCTATCTTAACTACTCATTAGATCTACAACCAATATTAATGATCTTTTTTCACACAGCCTGCCTGGAACTGTTGTAAGAACTTTCTACTTTTCCTCTCCAACCATGCAGAACAGCCCTTTGCTTCACCTCCTTTTACTATGTTTCTGATATTAGTTCAAAACTTGTCTCTTCTCCTATGCTCTTGGTATTATCCCATTGTGCTTCTTGTCATTTTGATACTTTATAAGAGATCAGTTATGCCAAAGAAATTGACACTATTTGCTATTATAAACTTACCATTATTTTATCAAGTAAAGTTGGCCTATCCTTTTCACAAAGTTCTGGTTCTAAGAAGATGTCTTGCTAGCTTCCTTTCATTAAAAATGAACTTTTAAAAGTGTTCTTCAAAGTGAAAGAGTCAAAACCATTCACATGCAAATATTTCGGTAGAAAAATATGATTACATGCATATAAAAATTACTATTTTTGCTTAAGAGTGAGTACACAGGGAGGAACCAGAGCCAAACAGTTCAAATAAATCTGTGCAGAAGAACTTCAAACAGCATCAGTTTAGAGACAGAAAAATATCTCTAGTGCAGGTGGATTCCTTTGGATGGATAGACCAGCTTTTTTTCAAATTAGTCTCTTTTTTATAGAGGTCTAACTACTCCATTCATCCTTCAAAAACCTCTTTCATAAGAAAATGTTTAGTTTAGACCTCAATTTAAATTATAACATGAACCAGCAAATTTTTTCCCTATTTATTTTGTTGCATTCCAACTAAAATAAAATAAGTTTCCAACCGAGGTGTTGTACATGCAGACAAACCCATCACCAGTTCCCATCACATCATCCAATATGAATCTGCATTTACAATCTCTGTCCTAGAAGTCAGTGCTGTGAGTCTCTAAATACATTGTCATTAGCATTAAGATTAACAACGGGACTTCTTCCAGCAGTGGTAGTCTCATAGAGCTTGCAAAGCCTTTTTTAATTACACAAAAATCCGTATTTTGCAGAAAAATAACCCTTTTTTTAGAATTGTTATGCTGTTCCAGCTTGTAAGAGTCTGAGGATCACTAGTGGAATGTATTCAAATAACCTGCATGAAATGAATCAGATTCAAACATTACAAACAGTGGGGTTTTTTTTCTATTAAAAAACAAATTTAAAGTGCTTGCAGGTTACTTTAACTACAAAACAAAAAATTAAAATAATAGCATATAACCACCTATTTAAAGATTAAAATTTTCAGTTGAAAAACTGCTTCTGCAGATGACCTCAAAAAAACTTGCAGCAAGATTAAAGTGTGGTCTCAGCTCTTTGATAGGTATATGGTCAGTACTGTTATAAATTGTTAAGAGCACATCTGAATCAAATTCTGAAATAGGCATCATATATATTTTCAAAATCTGAACTGAGTATTGATACATATTGAACAAAGACTTTTGGCAATGTACACTTTGCCAGCCCAATAAATAGCTCAGAAAATAAACATATGACATTAGTTCCCTCATTTTTGGAGGTTACAGTAGTAGGATCCCATACATTTTTCCCCATGAAAGGAGAAAACCAGCAGCAGCATGAAAAACCTACAGGAGTTCAGAAACTGTTTCACCCAGAAGTTTAAAAGGATAAAAATGAGTTTATCCAGCTCCTAATGCTATGCTCAAAGCAGTCCTTTCAAAAGGTTGTTTCCATTTGCTGAAATAAGGGTTTGCTGAGAAGCTATTTGTGGAAAATAAAAATCATCCTTTTCCTTCATAAGTGCATGTTGTTGATGAATTTCTACATAGGCAGATGATGGAAAATTCAAATTTAAGTAACATTTGAGTTGACCATGGAATAAATACTGACTTAGTTTATTATAGTCATGATTTCTTGTTACATGCCCTATTTTCAGAGGCCACTCTCTCACAGTGAATTCAAATTCTCCAGGTTTTCTGGGGAATGTCCAGCTGCTGTTGTACAGAGAGAAGAGAGACTAAATTACCTTCAGGGTAGGTCCTCATATTAGAACCAGTAAAGAGATACACTTACTGTTTATGAAGAAAAGTAACAGGTCTTTGATCATTTATCACAATTAATCATTTTTTATTGAAATGCCAGGAGCTTAAAGGTTGGCTTCCAAGCCCCCATCATTCTTTGACAGAAGATCAACAGATCTGCACTCCAAAGATTCACCAACTTGAAAGACCTTTCAATATGCAGAATAAAAGGTCACCATCTCTTGATGAACAGGCTGAGGAAGAAAGAGTGTCCCTTTCAGCCAATATTTATTTTCTTTGATCATGTATAAACACCATTTGGCTGCACATTGTTTTCTTATTGCAAGGTTTCCCTGGTTAACTACAGTTGTCATCCTAGAACAATAATTATGATTTAGGCTTTGTGTAGGTAACTCACTTCAATATTTGGAGGTAAATCCTACGGCTTCGAGTGCCTGCTTTGATGTTAATGGAATTATTTTATGAGCAGAAGTTAGGGAATAATATGATCCATTCTGTTTCATCTTCTGCCTTTTTAAGTGTATAGCAACTTCACCAGACCATCTGTTTTCCATAAAATATTTATATGTACATAAGAGAGAGAGAGGAGAGAGAGAGAGGGAGAGAGAGGGAAGTAGGACGCCACAGAAATAGAAGAGTATCTGAGAACAGCTTTAAAAATGCAGCATATATAGAACTTCTTTGATAAAACATAAGTATAAATTAGAAGTAAGATGTGAAACCCTCTGAAAAGGGTTTTATTTTATGGTCATTAATACATGCTAAAGGAAGCTCCAATTCATGAGTTTTTTCTTTAGAAAGGAGAAGAATCTAACTTGTATGATTGATCTGTTGTGCCCAAAAGAAAAGTTAGTAGGCAAATCAACATATTAGTTTTTTTTTAAAAAAAAATCATGTTTGCTCAAAACAATTAATTGATTAAAGGGAGTTCAAAACAAAGCTGCCACTACTCAGTCCGTAAGGAAGCTGAATTCTCCTTCGCTGCAACTTGCACCCCAACTTTAGGTATTGATTTAGCTCCAGGCATAAATAGTTATATTCCTGATCTAGACAGTGAAAAACATGATTCTGAAAATATCCCAGGAGCAATCTTGCCAGACTGGTTATGGTATCTGGGTTTAGGCAGGCAGACATCTCCTTTCTGCTTCCTCTCAAAGGCATCCAGTTTGTGTGTCCTGAGCCCACCCTGCAAAGTGAAGCAAAGCACTCTAAGAGGGGACAGGCACGGAATGTACTTCAATGCAGTCATCCTGATCTGAACCAAAATGCCAGAATAAATGTTTTTTGAACTGAATTTTGAACTGTTTCACTGGACAGCAAAACTTCCTGTTCAAACTGGATACCTAAATTAGGGTAGCATTTCATGTATACGTTCAAAACTAAAATTGTTGCAGTTTAATGTTCAAATACTAAAAAGAGCTAAAGAGATTTGACTTCCTACTCTTTTTTTTTTCCCTAGAATATAATCTTATGTCTTTTTGTAGCATTTTTCATATACCTTTATTTCATTGCCTAAGAAAAGGAGTATCAAAATTGCATGTAGTAAGTATGATCAAAGAAAAATGCCTTCAGTCAGCAATGGAACAATTTCCATTCCCATTTTCCAGCAAATGAAATGAATAACAAAGCTTGCTGCTGCACATTCTGTAACTTTGTTCTTGGTTACCTTGGATAAAGCCTTACAGCCTTTACTATCTCTCTCCTCTACATTTCAGTGTGGAGCAAATTTAACACTCTTCAAAGGACTACTGTGGGTTTATGTATTTTTTTTTACAAAATGTCTCCTACAATTTGCACCCATTTTGAAAAGAAGCCTCCTTGTACTATATTCCCTTACAACCCCTCCATTTTTTCTAGTCAAAACCCCTGCTTCTCATATCCTTCTTCAAAACCAATCATTCTAATAACATATCCAAGAAAGGCCAATTTTACTCTTGTAAGTAATCATGTGTGATGTTTGTCCTCATGATGGGAACACAACAAAAAAAGCAGAGGCTTCATCTCTTTAAAAGAGTTTCAGGAGGCAGCTGAATCTATAGCAGAAAAGCAAGGTGGTACATAAAAAATTAGTTTGCAATTTTTTTTCTTTATCGTCAACCTAGCCTATGTTTCAGTAACAGATCATAGAAGCAGAGAAAAAGGGAGTTAAAACTGAAGTTATTTGGAACCCAGTGTCTGCAGCTCTTCCACAGAAACAGCTGTTCCTTCAAAAAAAAAAAAAGGAAAATTTTTTTAAGAGGGAAATAAACTGATGAAAGGAGGAGGGCACATTGTCTCCCTGTTTTTCAGCCTTCTAAATTGGAGTCAGAATTTCTCATGCATTTTCATGTAAACAGAGCAATGTTTTCTGTAGCTGTCTATATTGTTTACATTCTTCTCTTTTGGAGGGACAATTGATGGACACTTTCTCAGAGCAGTGGAATTGAAGAAATTGAACCTCAGTCTTCCAGTGTGGTCTCATTTCTGGAAATCTATATAAACTGAAAGTGAAAATTAACTTCCCTCTGTTTTCCTGCCTCGACTCAGCTGTAGTGTTTGCTTCTCTCTCGTGACAGTAGTGCATCAGCACATGTTGTATTCAAACTCAGGTTTCACTTGACAATTTGTATAATAGATTATCCTATGAATAAAGAGATCATTTAACAGAAAAAAATCAAGAAGGCAGCTGAATTTCTGATTACGACTTCCTTGCTGAGCAACCCACTCTCACAGCAGTCTCCCTGCACTTCTATCTAGATAACTTAGCTCAAGCAGGCAAAGCACTTGGTTTATCTGTACAGCCAAGCATGAGTGCTAAATGATGACCACTAGAATAAAAGGAAAATAGCCCCATGCAGTCATTGGTGTCAGTCATTTTTTAATACACATGCTGATTTAGTCCAGTTTTAAACCCACTTCACAGAATCATTTAGGTTGGAAAATATCATTATCAAGTTCAACTCTTGCTTTCCATTGTACATGGACCACAATTCCAGTTCCTGGCTGCATTGTCTTCTGCCTGCAGTTGGGAAAGTGTTGCAGAGTAAGCATTAATTCATTTGGATCAAAGTCTGTACCTTGTATCTTCAATCAAAGTGAAAGTACTTCTCCAGATGCAGTGTTCAGTAATCAGTAGGGATAATGCACAAGCAATCCATCAGTGCTTGAAGCTGTTCTCTTTGAGCCCTTTCATGGCCCTAAATTGTTTTTCATAGGCAGAATTGATGAATTACTTTTTGTCCCCAACATTTCTAAAAAATAATGGAGTAATTTCTGAAATTATTTTAATATACCAGAACTGTACCTAGTTTTGAATCTAGGTGGTAGTGTATAGTTAGGATTCTAATATTCTGTTATCACATAAAACAACCTCTGCATCCCCTCTGCAGCCTTGGTGAGAGACAAATGCACACCCATCTGTCCAAGGCTCTGCATGCACTGACACACTCATAGCTCAGCCACAAGGGCTGTCAGTGTTCAGCTCACCCCTTACATTGCAGTGGTTTTCTTACACTGAAAACCCACAGAAGGGGAAAAATGCAGAACTCAACATTCTGTAAACCTGTGTGAGCAGGAGAACCTAGCTGAGGACTTCTTCCTTCCCTGCCAGTATGGCTATTAATTACCATCCATAATGGCTTAATGGCTTAATTTTTACACACACTTGGACATGGTCTCTTGAGAGCTATACATTGGGCAGAAGAGTGTTGTTCAGCTCCCAACTGGACTGAATAACAAAAAGGCTGGCAAAAATAGCAAACACTAGTTTGTCAATTAAAAAAAAATTAACCAGATGTTCCACATATAGGAAGCCTGCCATATGAGAAAAGCCTTAGAGAACTGAGTTTGCTCAGCCTTGAGAAAAGAACGCTTAGAGGAGACCTTTTCACCATGTTCCAATATTTACAGGATAGTTACGAAAAAGATGGACTCCCTTTTTACAAAAAATTGCATGAAAAGGACAAGGAATAATGGGTACAAATTTCTTCTGGGGAAATTGCAAGTGAACACAAGACGACAGTGTTCCACCGTGAGAGCAATCAGCCATAGAAATAATCTCCCCAGGGGAGTGGTGGATTTCCCAGCATTGGATACTTCTAAGAGGATGCTGGGCCATCTGGTTTAGATTCTGCTAATGTCAAGAAAGGTTAGGCCTGACCATCCTTGAGGTCCCTATCCTATGGTTCTCTGATTTCCTCTCCGTTTTAGAACTTAAACAATTTGGGTGTTGATCTGCTTCATTCTGTGGGACTCTGCTTTATGTGTGCAGGACTGGGTTCCTACACACACAACAATATGAACACATATGCGTGTTTACTAAAGTGAAAGTTAGTCACACATGGATTATTTGGCTCAGCCCTGGCATGCAAGACTACCTACATGGAGATCCTAATGCTACTGCAGCTTTTGCTTGTTCTCAGGACCAGGCAACTCATGATCACCCAGCTCTAAGCAGGGGGTTGACAAGATATGGCTTCTCCATTATGAGACAGGGAATATTCTGCCATCCAACTAGAGAGATTTCCCACTGCCTCATTCCGTAATGTGTGGAACTAGAGCAGATAATTGCTCCATTTTGCAAATTATGAAGCTGAAACCATTAAATAATTTATCTCCTTATTTTCGGTAGTTTTCCCTTTTCTGTGAGTTGTAAATAATAATAATGTACAAGCCAAAAGCACATTTGCAAAATTCTTGAATTATCCAGGGATGAAAACACAGCTGTCTGCTCAGTTTCTTTGCTGGACTCATGTTCTGGTCAGTTTTAAAAAGCATAAATAATCAGACCCTGGAAACATGCAAAATATGCCAATAACACGTAAGGTGGATAAATCTGTCTTCTCCTGTCCTTCATCTATTATAAATTTAACAAAAAAATGGAATAATATTTCCTCCATTAAATAAATCCAAGCCAAACTGTGAACAGCAAGAAAAAGTCACTAAGTGACTTTTTAAGTCTGTATTTTTATAGAGCTGGAAGTTTCTGCGAAAATTCATACATGTACTGTAGCTTTTGAGTTTATTTTCTGTAGCTTGTACTAGCAACTAACAAAGAGATACTGGGATTTACAGACAGATTTTCATCTGTGTGTCTAGAGGGTTTATTTACTTGCACTTTCAATTCTGAAATTTCTATGCACATTTTGGCAGATGTACGTGTGTGTGCACACAAGTATGTAAACAATTGTACACATATAAGGCCCAGCCCTACAAAATGCAGGTATATCTACATCCAAATGGGTGAAGTTCCAATCTTCTTTATAGAAACACTGTAAACAGACAAATCCTCAGTAATCTAAATCATGAAAATAGGTCTCACCAAAGTCAATATAAAGAAGAAATTATTTTATCACCGTTCATTGCACATTTTAAGTAACAGATGAATCAGAGCAGACTTTGCAATTATAATTCTTTGATCTTTTTCTTTAAAACAAATGATGACAGCTGAAGGCAGGATCTCATGACATGTGCCATTCATTAATAGTGCATTATGGACAGCATGAAATATGAAATAAGAAAAGCGTTAAGATTGTTAAGTTTTTAAAACTGTTACAAGAAAACTGAAGACAGATTACTTGGGGAAAGCCCTCTGTTCTACAGTTATGTGCTGCAGGATTCATCAGCTCTGGCTAGAGAGATGGTTTACTAAACAGCTGCAAGACATTTATCCCCATAACACAGCCCCAATTCCTGTTTTCTGCAGTTCTCTGCAGTCTGCTGCATTTTCCAGTAGATCCCTGACTCCTTTGCTGGCATGACTAAGAAGAGTGGAATAACCCTTTTCTGGGAGATGGAGCTGATACGTGGTTCTTTGTGTGGCCCTCCCTCCCTCTCTTGGATGCACTTTTCTCCTGGTTTATCTGCAACAAAGATTTGCTATCCACATGCCTTGTGGTACACTGTAGAGAGGCATTTTATAGAAAGCTTAAGGACTGGAAGACACCTGTCTTTTACTATGAAAACAAACACTCTCACCCAGTAATTCAGTAGCCTTGGATATGTGGCTTCTTATACTTCTCTCCCATCTGGAAAAAAAAGAAATATCTATTTATTCTTTTGCCTCAACCTCAGGTAAAATCTTGTTATACAAAATGTCTTTCTGGTGACCTTATCCAATTTGCACATAATATCTGGGGGGAAATGGGATGTGAAGGAAATTGCTGTTAATTTTGAAACAGAATTAAATGCACTGTAAACCTTCCAGTAATAACTAGGAGGTTTTTTTCAATGTGTGACCCATGAGTTAAAAATGCAATTGCCATCAGACACTATCCCCCCCCTAAATTATGTCTGCACTGCTTGCTGCAGGAAACCAGTAGGAACAGACAAGGTGCTGTACACTTCAGACTGGGCTATCATTATCTTATTTCTCATACCATCAGGCAGTGGTTTGGGTAAGATGGAATTGCAGATTGATGCTGTATACTTTTGAGAGAAAAGAAAGAAATGCAAAGCACACAAAGACCTGGATTTTTTTATTAACGACTTATCTAAGAGTTCAGGGACAATGTGAGGAAGTGATTGGTATAAACTGGTGAGTTGAGTGCGAAACAATGAAGCTGAATGTGAACAAGGGTATTTTATCTGATTCTCAAGAACATGCACAACACAGTGCAATCTCTTTGGTAAGCAAATCATGAAACTACTAATGAAGGAGTATGCCCTAATGGCAAAGGGATAAATAACTGCATAATGGCGGTATTTATCTAAGAAATTAAATTCTCTCAAACAGCATGAAGTTCTACAAAGCAATCACATATCAGAAACCCTTAAGTGATAATAAAGATTAAAATCCATCTTTAACTGAACAAAAAAAACCCAGAATAACTATGTCTTTAATGGCCTGTGTCTCCATGAATAAATAATTGTTTTTTTCTTTCGTGTGGACAGGATTAAGATTCCTCCAGTCGCATTTTTCTTTTTTTAGTCATCTAGAAGAAACCATCAATCTACTATCAAAACCTGCTCACCACTTTCTCGAGCAAACAAAGTTAGGGAGCTGAGAAGAACACAAGCCAGTACATAATTCATTATGCCCTTTCCAATCAGCATTTATTGTTACACTTTCCTGCTTCTTCAGAACTAAAAGTCATTGACTGTTTAAACCAAGAAAGATTTATGGACATGTTTTTGTTTTAAAAACAAATCATTTTTACATCCAGCATTCACTGAAAGGCATATATTTGTCTTAACACAACAAGATGTCATTTTACTGTTGATATTTTCTTTTTAAATTGTTCTGTGGAGGCATTCAAAACTTCTTAAGCATTTTCAAATCACACAGTGGTTACTGTGGAATAATAGTGAATGAGCAGAAAGGCCTGAAGAGAAACAGGCTAGAACTTTTCTTGAAACTGTTTTCACAGTGCCCTGGTGCCATTCTGTCAACCCTTTGCTGTGGTCCCCTTTTGCAGCTGATTCACATTGCCCTAACAGTTCTGGCTTTGGCTACTGTTTCCAGCACCATGGCAGTCCTCTGTATTGTAACCAGCAAAGCAGCCTCTCTCCAGTATGCTGTTCCCACTACATCCTCCTGGAAATGTTTCTCCCTGCTGTGTGTACATCCTTTTCCAGAGCTGCACTTGGTGCTACAGAGGGAGTCAGTAGCACTCACAAGGTCAGAGCCTTGCAACCCACCCAGCATGCTGCTGGGTGCACCCATGACCCAGGCCTGTGGGCACCTCTTCCTGGAAACACCTGGACTGCTGGGAGCCACTTGGGAACCTGACAGAGATGGCAACACCGCTTTGAACACAGCAAAAGCCAGACTAATGCAAGCTGCCTTTTGTAAGGCAAGCTTCTTCCCATTCCCTTCATCTTTTTGTCTGCTCTGTGGCAGATCACATCATGCTGAAAATTAACCAGAGATTCTTTCCAACCACCTCCATCCCTCCCTGAGTCTCTCTATTCCATGAGCATCAGTGTTGGCACAGAGCAGGATGAAATTCTGTCCACAGTGGTGTGGAGGAGAATAAGCCCTTTTTTCAGTTGACTTAAATGGGTTTTGTGACTGTATCCTGAGCAGCACAGTTGGCCTGTCTTGTGACATGGCTTTCTCACTTTTGGATTCTCTTGGAAGTTATCCTCCTCCATGCATACCATCAGAGTCCTCTTTTTCACTACACCATGTAGATATCCAGACTGTTTCATGCATTCAAGATAGCAGAAGGACAGGAGAAAGTATCTGAGGAGACACATGGACACTCCTGTGTTCCTTGTTCCTTCAGGCAGCTATCCAGATGTATGCAATCACATTGTGACTGCAATCTTTATTCACTGCAGTTCACAGCTTCTCTAAACAGAAGAGAATTTTCAGTTCTACTGAACCATTTACACTAAAGGAAACCACAAGTATGAATTATAGACAATATGGCATGCTTTTTGTTGGGTTTTTGTTTGGTGGGTTTTTTTGGGTTTTTTTTGGTAACTGGCCACTTAGTTCACAGCAAATGTATTTCTAGTCCTTGATTAGATATTTAGATATTCTAGCTCTCCAATAGGAATAAAGGAAGGAAAAGCCTTGTAGTAAAAGGTGTAATAGAGGTATGGGAATTTTTCATATTCTTCCCTTGCCAGACCCTTTTCCATTTTAAATAAGTGAATTTCATTCTTATCAAACAAAAATTTAAGGACACTCTTGTTATGTATTGTCTTTTTTACATGTAAGTGACTGATGTTTTTAGCAAAATTTTTCTGTCTCAATTCCATCAAGAAATTGTGGTTATGAACATGTCACAAAATCGTCTGAACCACAGACACAAAAATTTGTTCATGAATGGAAACACCTCTACAGATATTTGTGTAAATGAACATTAACCACACAAATATTTGCAGGAAGAAATAAACAAATGAAAAAAGTTAAGCAATAAAGTTAGAGCAAGGGGTAAGTTGAATTTATTGGCTGTTATGTCTCCATAGAGAGAGAGAGAAATATTTGAAATAATCAAAGTAAATATTTCTGTTGCATGGTTTGAGTAAATATCACCAAAAGGACAGGTTTGTTCTAGTTCAACTCACTTTTGAAATGGGAAGTTATCTAACTTGCTTTTCCAAAAGAAAATATCATAGAATAATAGAATGGTTTGTTTTGGAAGGGACCTTAAAAACCACTTAGTTCCAATGCTCCTGCCTTAGGCAGGGACACCGTATGCTAAACCAGGGTGCTCAGGGCCCCATCCAACCTACCCTTAACACTTCCAGGGATGGGACATCCACAACTTCTCTGGGCAACCTGTTCAGTGCCTCATGACCCTTAGGAAAAATTTTCTTCCTAATATCTATTCTAAACCAACTCTTGTTCAGTTTAAAGCCGTGACCCCTTGTCCTACCATGACATCCCTTTGTGAAAATTTCCTCTCCAGCTTTCTTGCAGGCCCCTTCAGGTACTGGAAAGCTGCTCTCAGATCTAACTGGAGCCTTCTCCAAGATGAACCTCAACTTCATGGCTCCCATCTGGACCCACACCAACAGGTCCATGCCTTCTTTATCTTGGGAGCCCCAGAGTTGGATGCAGTGCTCCAGGCTGGGTCTCACAAGTGCAGAGAGCCCACCTGAGGGTGGGATATATAAATGATACCTGCCTGCTTTAGGTGAAAAGATGTTGCTAGGCTGAGGTAAGAATTATAAAAGCCTTTTGGTTTTCCTTCCTGGTTGGTAGAAGAAAGCAATACTACCAAGTGAATCATCATTGCTTATATTGTTAACTCTTATCTTTCTGTATAGACCATGTAGGAAATTGTGAGGACAAAAAAATGCATCTTAAATTTTCCTTTAACTGAAGCAGAACACACTTGACTTGGAAGGCCTTTTTTAGTTACTGAATACCAGCAATGTTAAGTGTGTGAAAAGATTTCCCTGCAGAGCAGATAGAATCAAGTGTACAGTGTGCAGCATATATCACTGTCAGATGATGTTATTTTTCCTAATTTTTCCTTGAAAAATATGATACCTGTAAACAGGATTTTAAGAAAGAAGTCATTTCTGTATCAACTTTTAGAATAGTGTTTGCAGTTCTTTTTTCTTTCTTCACACATTTTTTCTCTTTTGAAACCATGGAAAATAATTTGCTCCACAGATACTGTCCTATTCCATTTGACAAACATCAGGTTTTTTTCACCCATATTTTTAACAGAGACAAAACTGGCGTGGCTTATTGTGTATAATAGGAAAAAAATCATTAACTTCATTACCACCTAGTCCTGTCGTGCCTAAACATGCTCATTTCTCTATAGTACTGTCCACAGATATTGGAATATGATCAGAAATGGGAATAATAGTTATTCCCTTCTGTACACTCAGCCAACTGGAAAAAAAATTGGATTTTTTAAGAAAAATCTGAAAGTGGGAATGAACAGTCTTCTCCAAAGCAAATTGTTGAAAAAACTGTTTTGTGACCTTATTAGGCCTTCGGTCATGTCCTATTCCTGGCAGATAAAAGTATTAATAATAAGCTTAATGTCTTCTTTAAAACATATTTCATTTAGAGGTTGCATATTTGGGTTTACACTATTGCATTCAGAAAATCTGAAATCAGTGTTACTTTTTTACAACAATTAACTGCAGGTACAACAACAAAGGACAGAGTCTAACATTTCTTCCTTAATGTGCTTCTGGATCTGCACCCTGCTCTTGCTTATGTCTGGAAGGAACAAGAGATGCAATGAAATCAGTGTTCCAGTCCCAGGGCTATAGCTGGGGTAGAGATAGTGGAATTGCATCAACATTTGTTATTCTTGTAAGAAGAGGAGCTAGATTCAATGGATGCACACAAAGATTAGGAATTTCATGTAGGCTGGTCTCCAGCACAGACCAGTGACAGAGGAGGAGCTCAGTTGGATAAGGAGGGTGGGACAGAGCTGTACAGAGGCTTGAATGCACAAAACTGCTGCTTTAGCCAGGCAGCTCCTAAAGAGGGGATGCAGTATCAATAAATTCACAGCAAACTTAACCCCTAAATAAACTGGGAGGATGGAATATGTCTCCAGAGGTCTCCAGGCTACATCTCCACATTTAGTGTTCAGGGAGCCAGGAGGACTGTTCTACTAAGTCCTTAGAATGGAAAGAACAGGTTAAAATTCAAAGTTTTGGAAAGCTGATCCCAAAACATCCCCATGCCTCCCTAGATTTCCTAGTCCATTTTTATGACATTTAGCAGTCTTATAGGAAAATGGAGTTAGTTCATATTCATAAATCCCATTGGATGAAACTGGAGCTGTTGGATGAATTTTTTGTTGTTGGTTTTTTCTTTTGGAAAATGTTCATTTTAGATAATCAAAAATTTTAGAGAGAAAATTAATGCAATGATTCCCTGGCCACTGGCCTGGAAGCCACAGCAATGTGCAGCCAGACAGCAATCTTTCTGTGGAAAATGTTCCATTTTTTAATTTTTCACCCTCTGTTAAAAGCATTTTTTTTTCTTCTGTGTGAGTGGTCGTGGGAACAGATTTTTATTTTCTGCAAAACACTTCTGTGTGTTATTGTTAATATTTATGATGATTACAGCATATCAGACAAGTGGCCTCATGTGATGAACATTAACTTTTTATAGTACTTTGATCTTTTCTAGACTGGACAAATATTTTTATTCTTGATCTCCCAATCATTTAAAAGATCAGGACACAGATAATTTGAAAGGATTAAGGAGCTCAAGTGTAGAGGATTTTTACAATGTTGCCTCTATCCCATTGATTAGTTCTGTTTCATCCCAATAATAACTATAATAATATAGTTAGTGCAGCTAGGCAAACATAGAGAAATTGCTCTTTCCTTTCAAGAGGAATGTCGAAACAATAAATAGATTAGTCATGCCAACAGCATTGATTTGTGACAGCCTTGATGTATGCATTCATTTGGGATTCAAACATTTATCAGTAGGGGGAAAAACCCACCATTTTTATTTGCTGCAGTGAGACTTGCTGGGAGAAAATGCTATTAGGCATCTCAAAATTCTCTGCATAGTGGCAGGCTTTTAAAAGCAATGAGATATCCGCAGTACATTTCCATATTAATCAATAAAATGAAAGGCAAAAATCAATTTTGTCTGTGCAACTGTGTGTGACACCTCCCTAAGAGCTGCTCCATTGGGATGGATTCATGCCAGCAAAGATGGTCATAGGTTGATTGTTTATTTATGGCAAGGAAAGGCATAAAGTCATCTTACTGACAAACTTGCAGGAAAGATGTTACTCATAGGATGTCTATTCAAAAACCTGGCACTGGTACCTGGGAAGTATGTATTTCAGACCTTAATAGCAACTGTGGCTTCCCACATGAAACACAGGCAATGATTTTCTTTGAATCAGAGGAAATAAAGGTTGAATTTACCAAAGAAACGGAAGATCACCTCTGAAAAGAGGACAACACTGAGGAACTTGCCATATATACTTGGAATTAACAAATTATCATTATTTAAACTTTAAGAAATAAATAAAATGTGATCTGCTGGTTTTATATTGTACATCTCCTTTCCTGTGCTGGAATAAACACTGAACCTTAAGACACCCCCATGTCACCCACAATTTGGATGGCAACTGTTGCATCCTCTGGTAATTCTTCTAATGCGGGATTATATGACGTTAGATTATGGTTTGTGTCATATTTTAAAGCTTTGATTTATCACTTCTTCTGCAATGACATCTGTGATGTTATTTTACTGTAGATTTACTTGTAACTATAAACCTATTTTCCTTGGTACTTGTTTCCTTCTCTAGCTATTCCAAATATTCAGTGTGAGGTTTTCTGATGATTGCTAAGCCAATATTATAGTAGCATGAACTGAAAAGCTTGGTTTTGAGTGGGAATGGCAATCTCAAAACCCTTCGATGCTTAAAAGATATTAGGATTTTTTTGTTTGTTTTCTTATACTCATCCCTTGATTCCATTTTATTGCTCAGTCATTCAGTGTCATGAGGTCCTTCTCAGATTTTCTAGGTCAGTCTTCATATTTACTCTCCTGAACAGTAACACTGGTGTCCATTTTCACCTTACTGTTTACTCCCAATACCAGTTTATTATAAAGATAACAACAGGAAAGTCTTGGGTTAGGGTCCTGTGGAGACTGTTAAAAATGTATCTGGACAAAAAGTTATCTCCAATATTTTCATCATCTAGGTGGTCATCCACTGGATGCTTTTAACCCAAAGAATGGCTAAAAATTCATTGATAACGCAGCACCAAAGATGCATTACATCTAGCAGTATACAGAGGCTATGAAGCAGAAAAAAATAGTCACAGGAAAGAAAAAAATGGAATTATGACCAATGTCCTTCCATAAGGCAGTAAACTGCCAAAAAGAGCATCAGTCTGTTAGGTTTAAATTGGGTTTTTGCAGAAGACATTGAAGTTATAGATACCACCACACTAGAAAGATTATGTAGTAGAAAGATTATGAAAGGTGGAGAAAAACTTTTAACAAAAGCATGTAGGACAAGGAAAAGTGGTTTCAAACTGAGAGAAAGTAGGTTCAGTTTAGATATCAGGAAAAAAATTCTTTACTGTGATGGTGGTGAGGCACTGGCACAAAGAAATGGTGGATGTCCCATCCCTGGTAGTGTTCAAGGCCAGATTGGATGGGGCTCTAAGCAACCTGGTCACGTGAAAGATGTCCCTGGCCATGGAAGGGGGGTTGGAACTTGATGACTTTTAAGGTCCCTTCCAATCCAATCCATACTATGATAAGATGCTAAGGTAAGATTCTATGCTATGTGGAGATTAGATACTCCACAAAAGGTGGAGTATCTAATTATTTAAGGTTATTCTTGAAATATCTATTATTTAAGGTTATTCTTGAAATAACTAAAAGTTTTTTGAAACTAACTTCTTATAAAGGTAAAATATGCGTCAATTTTTCCAGAAGAGATAATGGACAGCTCATTTTTTATTTTTTTTTAATGTGTTAAAAAAAGTACCATAAATTCTGTCAAGGTTGGAAAAAGCTCTACTGCACAAAATTTAGAGTTAGAAGTGGAGAAGAAAATAAAAAACAGTGTAGAAATTATATTCACTGTAAGTTCTGAATATAAGAAGAAATTTGAAAAATGTGTCAGGACTGACATGGGAAGTATGAATTATAAATCATTTGTGATGAAGGAGATAAGGAAATCAGATACATCAAGGGAATCAAGGAAGTTTTCTGAGTCAGACATATGGAACAAAAAGGACCTCTGCAAAACAACATTAATGAGAACAAATCTAAAAGTTTAATTAGTTCTAGGCACCACAATACTAGAGAACTCTGTTAAAGGAAATAAAGAAAAAAGGAAAAGTCCTGAGGAAATCACTTACAAAAACAGAATAAAAAATAAATATGGAATGTATGACCAAGCACAAGCTAAAACACATGATAAATGTCTACATATATCTGAGGGATGTAAAAAACAAGAAATAATAGAACTGTTTAAGATTGCATGAAATGGCTTATTAGAAATAGTTGAGTTAAATTAAGCAGCAGAAAAAATACACCACATAGCTGGAAAAACATTCTGATAGTGATGTATGGCAGACAGTGGAATAGCTTTCATAAAAAAAAAGTCAGAAGAATGTAGCAAAGCTATTTTAGATTTTTTCTGCAGAGATCTCTAGGGAATTTATACCCAGTAATTTATATCTAAGGTTGTAACTCTGCATGGGCTTTGGAACGGTTGAAAAGATCTTTGAGGTTCTAATGTCTTTGACTGTATAAAGATAATGCAAACTATATACCCCAGAGATTTTACTAAAGATATGTTTAAATGGAATAGGAAATTTCAGGCTATGATTTGTTCTTTTCAACCATTTCAGCCTATCTCATGAAGAAGAGTCAGAAAGATGGACTTTTTTCAGTGTTCCCAATTCCACCTATCTTAAAATAATTGTGCACACTAGTCTATGTTCATACTAATCTAAATTAACTATGGAAGGTAGCATACAGGCATGCATCCATGTGGGTTCTTTTATTTACTAATATTTCCTGTGACAGACAGTGAGACCATTTAAACCTCTCTTGGCATATGGGAAAAGCAACAAGACAAATATTTTGGAAATGTATTATGTTTTATTAATTGATGCATGTCAAACATTCAGACAGACTCCTCAACATTTAACAATAACGTTAGCTAAAAGTCCAATTCACAAAAACATCTTTCACACAGCTACTGCAGGAAGAGGATGAGTAAGAATAGTAGACAAGGATTACCATTTTGCCTAGTCATTTCTATTTTCTTTTTGCATATGTGAACAAAAATAAGATCTAATGACAGTGTATAAATTATTTAGCATTCCTCAAAGTTATAGAAAGACATAGAAGCAGAATAATTTTATATTGCCGTTTTTTCAATATATGGAGGAAAAATGTATGCTTTGTGAATGTATGTGAAACACTTAAAAATATAGTGAAACTGCAGTTCACCCAACAAAACTCATTTTGTTTCTATCAGATGAAAAAAGATGACAATTGCATGTCAATAACTTTTCAGACATATATAATAATTTCTTGAGCTGCTCTACATAAGAAACAATTAGATACAAACCCAACAGGAGTAATAAAAAATTCTTTCATTCATTCATACTGTTGATAATCCTTTTCTTCCTTTTCACTTTGAGGGAAGAGTAAGGGATGCTGTCAAGAACCAACATGGCTACACAGCTGATCAGAAACATCAAAAATGACGTTTTATTTTTTTTAATCTGTATATTTTTTAGATTGAAACAGATGATAAAAAAATAGATTCTATTATCTACACTCATTTTTAAAGTTTGCCTTTTAATTAGCTAGTAATTAACCAGTCAGGGGAAATTCTGGATTCCAGTGCCTTCTGAAAGAACTTGTGACATAATTTCATTACATCATCCTTTTGACATCAGGTCTTCAAGCATAAGCCATAAAACTGGATTCACCCTTTCATAACTACGTACTTTAAATACCAGTGTTTCTGTCCAGAATAGTTTTCCATAGAATAAATATTCAATAGAAGCAACTTTAAAAAGAGAGCTATTGAGCACTTTAGAATAGCAGAGGTGGTTAAGGTGTTTTTCCAACAGGCAAAATTTTGAGCCTGCTGACATCAGGAAAAGAAATTGAAATGGAGTTTTCCATGTCTTGGTTGTACTGTGTATAGTTTGGCACCTTCAGGAGCATTATCCTTCTGCACTACTCCTTTGAAGCACTCCGTGCTCAAGGATGTTGTGCAGAAATGATAGGCTCAGAAGGGATAAGGGGGTGAATGGATCCCTGTCAGACTGCCCCTGTGGCAGTTCATTTGGGAGCTGCAGGCAGACCCCTTTTACTCATACACACCCACACATCTTGAACCAAGCCTGGACCTCAAGACCATCCAGATTCTGCACCCAGACTAAACCAAGTGCCCAGCAGAAGCCTCAGGTCTTTCCTGCTGCTGGTCTCCTACTCACAGGATCATTGGCTTGAAGCTTGCTAGCAGCACATTACACACACACACAGCACATTCTGCACAACCATGGTGTGATTCTCAACCAGAAAATGGTTAAGAATAGAGTTTAATAAGGATATAGTGCAGTCTGCAGTGATCAGGCAGCTGACAAGTTTGCTGACCAGCAGTTTTTCCAGATGGCCTCTTTCATACGCCCTCTTCCACCTATTTTCCCATGCTTGTTCCTTGGCTCACTTTAATCCATCTTTCATTGCCCTTGTTTTCTCCCATGTATATAGCTCAGCCCAGACATGTTTTCCCCATTGCCTCCTGTTTTGTTCAGCTGCGTATGCTGATAATTTTTACCTCCAGAAAAATCTTACCCCCAAATCCAGCAGTTTCTCATGTTTTGCTCAGGCAAGGACTGACAAGTCATTTGCCTGCACATCTCCAGAGAGAAGCTTAACTGGTTATTGTTAACTGAATATCCAAATAAAAATACTGAGATCCCCTTTGCACAAGTGCAACATGAATTTTAAGAAAAGTGTCTTCTCCCAAAAAACAAAAGAAAAAAAACCCAAAAAACACTAACCAAAAAATCACAAAACCAAAAAAAGAAAAAAAAAAGGAGGTAGAAAATTATAATGTTATTATGCCATAATATAAAGTGTATGTGGAGCTTAATAATACTCAGGAAATCTGTAAGGTGTCAGTTTAGCCTCATCAGGATAAAACCATACAGAGTTCTAATATGAATAATAATTTGAAAAAGGGACCATGGACTCTAAGGAAAACAGTGGCAACATTGTCATGACTTACTCTATTTTACTGAGAAGAGTTCTTATCACCTCACTTAAATGTGAGGTTGAGGTTTACTTTCCTCTTCCTGAATTTTTTTAGTAAATCATAATCTAGCAGTAAAAGTTTTGGCAGAGTATTACAGGGATGTATTTTCACTGATATTATATTTGTGAAGAGTCAATATGTACCCATATTTCACTTTTCAATTTTTAGTTTTTAATTTGTTTCATTAGTTTACCATCTAACGCTCTAAAGATTTTATTACCACTATTTATATTTAGTGTCATGGTGGAAAACTCACTGAGTTTTACCTGCACGACCTACTAAATACAATCCAGACTCCTGCCTTCCCTTGCCCTTGTTCAGAATGTTGGGAAGCTACTAAATGATCCCTGCCTTGCAGCCCAGCATATCAACAGTTACATCCTTTTCCAAAACAGTCATTCCCACTCTCAAGGTCATAGTCAACTGCAACAGGTTGCTCACTCTGTTTATAACGATTTAATCACCAATCCATGGTCTTGTCCATAGACAAATCCTTCGAAGCTTCACAAATAGAAACTTACCCTTACTTTTTTTCATCAGCAGCTTTAGGAACAAGCACTTTGCAGTTCTCCATAAATAAGTGTAAGACGACATAACCAGAAGAAAAATAGAGAATTCTAAATAGGGAATTTAAAATAAGAACTTCCTCCTTTTTTTTTCCTGAAACAAAATATACTTTACAGTTTTGTGAAGGACATGCAATTTAGTATCTTACAATTCTTTGTTTCCATGAAGAAACAACATTTATAGACTTCATCCATAGATTCTTTTTTAGGTTCCCCTGGGGGAAGGTCAGCCACTGCTAGAATCTCACTGATAATTTTGAAGTAGAAGAGCAACAATGTGCATGAAAATGAAAACTGATATCACAGCCAAATTACAGAGACCCTAAAAATGCCTTTCCTTATCAGCCTCACGAATTTTCCCTTTCAGACCCTCCTTGCATTTTCTTGATGATAGAAAGGGGGCAAGAAAAAGGAGGCACTGATTGTTCTTGCAAGAACCTTGTATTTCAGCCTAGTTTGGAGGGAGGATTGACTTGTCAGAAGTCTCATAAATCAGTGTCATTGTCCCTGCTCCTTTTATTTCAATCTGGAATTCACTAGGATGTTTTCTGGGAGACTACCCTGAAAGAAATACAACGCAAACAGGAACACATCACTTTTGGTATCAAGATAAGAGAGTGGCTTGATGCATTTCCAAGGAAACAGAGGCAGATTCTTGTCCATTGCTATTGTTATTCTATCCATTATTTTGCCTGGAGATGCTTAGGGTTCATAAAATATTTCCGCATCTTGAAATTCACTCCTGGTCTTCTTAATTTTTCAGTTATACAATAAATCACTTAGCATGATGACCAGTTTTCTCCTGTGCTTCTCATTAAAATGGCACCTATAAAACCTAAAAATAAATTAAAAAAAAAAAAAAAACCACTATGAAGTAAACCAAAAATTTCTTTGGGCTCTCTTTATTATATACTGCTTAAAATGAAACAACACCCTTTCAAAAGCCACTGACATTTCTCAATATGGATGACAGAATATAAAGCAGATAAAGAGCTGCTGTCCTCATCTGGCAGAGACGTGGTGGGGGCCCTGCCCTTTGACTACACCCTAGGCCTTCAGTAACTTGGGGGGCTTACTGCATCAGGAAGGTCCCCACTCCTGCTCTCAGCATCCAGGAGAGGCTGAGAGCAGCAGCACAGATGAGGACCCTGGTGTGCCATGTGCTCTGCACTTTCTCAGGACTGTTGGCAACCCTGTGTCGTCAAGTGAGCAATGAGTCATGTCTATTGGTTCCAAGTCCCTGACAAACCCACAGCACAAGAACAACTTACCGAAACATAGTTCCTGGTCCACTCACCCCAGCTGGCAGCTAGATGCTAGCTTTTTGCCAAATGCTGTAGTATATGGAGAAGCAAGACATACTGAACCTAAGAAAGCAGATTTGGGGAAATACTAAAGAGGAAAAATAAAGAACATGTCTAATTGAACAATACAGTCCAAGTATATTAACGACATAAAAAACAGGTGAGTCAATCACCCAGTTTTCAGATTTTTTATAGCACAAGCAGTAATCAAGTTCCCAATATCTACTGTTGGAGGTGACTGAGAAATTATTAAGCCCACTCAAATTTACAGTGAACTCAACTAGGCTTTTTGTCCAGTTCAAGGGTCTGTTCTTGAGAATTAGGATTTCAAGACTAAAGCATCTAGATTTTTTTAACTTCATTTTGAAATCTTTCCAGCTTCTCATGTAATAATATTCACAATATTTTAGAAGGAAAAAAATTACTTGGGACAGCAATGTTGTGTTTGTTGATACACAATTACACAATTACGCAATTACAGATTTGAAGACCTACGGTCTGGTGAGGACCATTACAACATTTTAGCTGTCCTGTCATAAATCTCATTTCTTCTGATTTTCACTATATTAAACCTAGCAGCTTCCAGTTCACTCATTTTCAGCGCAGGGTAGCTGGTATGTATGTGCTCATATGGAACTGTACAAGTGAATAATAAACTTTATCACTCTAGGGAGAGTTAGGGTTGGCAAAAAAGAAAATTCAACCTAATGAGGAAATATTTTCCAAGAGACCAATTCACTTAAGGCAGTGTGCAGTGTTTCTTCCTAGAAATCAATGTTATGGATGAAAAATTCAGTCTTAATTTAAATCTGAGGCCTAACAAAAAATTTGTAGTATGAAGTTAGTTAAATACAGAAGTGAGTTTGTTCCCAAGGGGCCTGAACATTCAAAATGATAAGACTACCTTGTTCTTCCAGACTTCTCTCAATCTATGGGTGACAGGTATCATCTAGACATGTTTGATTTAGCTAGGGATGGAATGATGGTTAGAAAAAGGGTGGAAGGAAGAGCCCAGCCAGACAGAGGCTAAGAAAATCATCTTGGCATTCATAGAAATGGCACTTGTTCATCCTCTTTTCTTAGACTGATCTTGTAGTACTCCTACCAGAAGGAGACAAGAATAATCCAGCAGCCTGGTCACTGCTAAATCAGCCATGGCCCCACAAAGCTGCTGAAACTGAAGTAAAATGAGTCCTCAAACATTAATTTTCCATTTGTGCAAGAACTCATCTGAACTGTGCAATTGTCCAAGACTTCTAGTCTGAGCTGATCCCTAAAATGAGCCTTAACTGGAAGTACAGCTTGTGTCAGCCAGCCTCAGAAATAATGTTGAAGGAAGTACCTGTTTTACTTCAGTCCTTCAAGCATCTCTTGTCATAGCATTTATTCCATTTCTCAGACTCCTCCTCTTCTAATATGTCCCTATAGAGGCCTCTGTTTCAGCATTAGTCCTATCCTAGATCATAACCCCAAAAGGAAAATAAAAATTGCTGATATAAAGATATACCTGTCATCAATAAAGGTGTGGATATTTCAAATTATATTTTCCCTTAACCCCTTGCTCCCCAGGCATATCCTTAAGATCTGACTAAATAAAAGATGACAAGGCTCTAATGTCAAGTGTCACTGTTGGCTCATAGCCTCTCACTGCTTCAGGGTAGCTTCTCCATAGACTTAAGTTATTAATTGCTGCTTGGAGTCATTCAGATTTATTCCAAGTCAGAGAAGGAGATAGAAATAAAAGAATATGAACAAGCAGGGATTTTCTGTTTGATTTTTCTCTCTTCTTTTGTTTTCTTTTATTTTCTCTTATTTCCTGCCTTTCCTTTATGAAGGAGCATAAAGCTATAGTCCATGTGATTGAAATATAAACTCAACTCTAATCTAATTTGAACCCTGGCTCTTGAAAGCATCATCAGACTTATACCATAGTATATCAAAGAAAGAAGCTCAGCATAACAAAAAGCTCACCTTTGGCAGCCAGGAGTTATCCACATTCCTCAGCCTTTGCCCACTTCCTTAACAAGGATTAATAGCTATAGAGATAGATGATAGATATAGATAGATAGATAGATATAGATAGATAGATATAGATATAGATATAGATATGTAGATGTATATATAAAGACTGGGTCTATGGATAGGCTTAAGTTTCCAGAAAATAGAAACTGATTAGCTAAAGAGTATCTTTGTAAAGATACTAACTGTCCAAGCCAGGAACAGATTTTTAGTTTACATCTCCTAAAGCTATTCATTTTGGAGTTGAAGGCACTTTGCTTGAGGAAAGGCTGTTCTTAAATTAAGATTGTGGTTCTTGTTCAGTTAAAGATGATGCACTTTCCTACCACATAGCTGAGATTTCACCTCAAGATTTAATTCAGAACCAGCACTCCATGTCATCAGAATAAGCAGCAAGTAGACTTGAGCCACTACCCATTCTCACAAGAGAGATCTAGCAATTATATATTTACTGAGCTCTGCTTCAGCACAATCCCTGAATACGTACTAGGGCTTAGCACTAGACTTTTCCAATCTTCTAGTTGCCAAAATAAAGCTGACTCATACAAAGAGGCACCTGTCTTTAACTTATAATGTAGTCTACTCCTACCAAAAAATCAAAATAAAAAAAATGTACTTTTGACTTTTATGTGCAGTAACCCTAATCTTAACCCTATTCCAGAAGTAAACTACCAAAAAATTCAGCCCCCAAAATCTGTGCCCTATGGATGCCTAGTCATGGCACATAGGATTTAAGCTGATCACATTGCTCACAAAGTACTAAAGCATAAATGTTTTATACAAGTCATTCTGAACATAAGGAAGAAAATACTTCATAGGAGTCCACACTTAGAAATTCTCAGTAATTTTTTTGCAAGTGGAAAAACTGCTGACTTATTGCAGTAATCTTTAAGTGTATGTGTGTACATGTGTATATGTATGTGTGTGTCTTTGTGTGTATGAAAACTGTTTTCTCTATCAGAGCTAGTTCCCATTTTCACCATTTCCCACTGGAAAGAGTATAAACTAAAGAATTTAAAAATAATGTGCCGGCAAAATAACACCTCTGCTTGAAACCAATTTCCTATCATCTCACCATCTCTCACAGTTAGCAACAAGTGCTATACACCTCACTCCAAATAACTGGCATTACACTCTTTCCAGACTAAAAGTACTGTGAAATATTAGATGTAAATTCTCAGAAGTGCTTGGGTTTTACATGCCAAGCAATTTCAGTTTCAGTAGGATTTCTAGGTATGCACTGACAGCATATAAACAATGTAATCCAGTCTTCAGGCGAGCCTGTGCATGGAGGTGTGTCTTAACTGCTAGAGTGAGACACCAGCCACTTCTTCCAGTATCTCCATGCACTTGTGCTTTTAGGGGGAAGGAGAAGACATTCATGTTGACACAAACCTCTGTGACTTGCAGCCAAGTGTGAAGCTAACAAGCACTGCTGTCAGATCTGTGGGGAGCTCCTTGCCTTCTCCCCACAGCTGCTGTGGGACTGACTGGTGCTTACAACAGCAAAGCAGGCATGGGTCTGTTTCAGGAGAAAGTCTGCTTGGTACTTTTTAGAGCTTAAATATAAAGAAGAGAGCATGTGAAGTATTTTTTTATCATGATGAAGTTGCAAATGTCATCTGCTTAAAGCTAATTAGTTGCTGAAAACTTTAACATATGAGACAAGGATTGAATATGATGTTCAATGAATATTCTGTAAATCCAGTTTATCACCTGGCTATTGCCACATAAATTATGATAAATTTGTGACTGTGTATAGACAAATATATCTGATTTGTGGCAAAACCTTTTTTTTTTTGCCATGAATTTCTGGTCAGTTGCTTGTTTTTTACTTGTTAATGAACAAAGATTGAACTATTTTGCAGAGGGGCTCTAATGGAAGTTAAGTAACCATTTCTGTTTTAATCCAAAACATACAAACAATATATGTTTGTGCATACAACTTGCAGCCATGTTTTGAAACTGTAGCAAGGCAAACATGGTTTATACCTATATAGTATGGCAGAAATCCAATATTCCTCTGCTGTTCATATTGCAAGAAAATGAGATCATTTAGGTCAGAAAGAACAGCTGCTTTAATTATAACACCCTGATATATCATATCAAAATATTAATCATCTCACACAAACTCTAAGAACATACCCCAGGGATTCATTTCTATCATCCTGCTTTTTCTTGGGAAGGAGATTACATAAGAACACTCCAGAGCACTGGCTGCTTCAAGAAGCTGCGTAAAATAATTTTACCCCAAGCTCAATAATGCTATGGAAAGTAATATTAATCTAACTTTTAAAGACTTTATTCCTCTTTTTGTGGTGGCAGCAGTAGGGGAAGATATTTTTGACAGCTGGGAAGCTGCCCTGCTGGTTTCACAGTGCTGCTGCCACACATCCCCCCACACTCCTGCTGAGGAGTGCTCGGTACCCACACCTACAGCTGGCAGTGCTGGTCTGCCTGAGGAACCCAAAGGTGTCCCTTCTTTAAGGGAATGGCTGCTTTGTGTTTTAACAGATGCTATGCTTCTGGTAGCGGAGAGATTAGAGGGACCATTCAACATTGAATCAGTCATGGATCCCATTGATGTCAAGATTTCTGAAGCCATCATGAACATGCAAGAAAACAGCATTCAGGTGTCAGCAAAGGTACTGTGTGAGTCGTGCCTTCTCTGTTGTTGAATGTCACAAGTGGGGGGAAAATCATCTCCGCCAATTTTTCTGTCTAGACTTAAAGAAAAATTGTCCAGACCACCAGAAATTACTTTTGCTTATTCAGCAGTTCACCAGACTGCCTTTGAATTCCTCACCTAGTTAAACGAGCTTGAAGCTTTGAAAAGGAAGTGAAAGGAAGAAAGCTACTATTAATTAAACTTCAAATTAATAGCTGTAAGAGATTTAAAGAAAATGAAGAGTGCTGAAAACCAGCAGTAACTCTGTAAGCAATATCCTGCAGAGTACACTTGGTAACTTTCACTCATGTCTCATCTGTGATTCTACATATTTACTTCCAAACACATTTTGATTTATCTAGGTCAGACTGAGGCACAGTGTGTTTGAGGTGAATACACAAAATGTTCCATTTAACCTCCTTTAATAGCCACTCTAGGGAAATACTACATTGGCCTGTCTCTGATTACCAGACCTCAGTTTGACAGAGTTTTGTCTGGATTCTGACACAAAGGTAAACAGAGCTAATGATACCAGGTTCCTCCTTTCCATTTTTAATGTGTGTGTGTATACACAGATCACCACCACCTCTGAACCCCATGTTAATTAGATCCTTTGAATTCAGTTGCAGGTGCTGTTGAGCCAATAGTCAACAATTAATGGCTTTGCCTTAATATTCATCAGTGCACTGTGTCTGAAATTCTAAAGTCAACTGTTTGCCAAGTTATCTGTATTAGGAGCTTCTATCTCCCATTTAACTCCCAGTAGACAGTTAGGTGCTGGCCAGACTGCCATCTAAGTCAGAGATTTTCTATTGCTTGGAAGGAAGCTGCTGTAGCTGGGAAAAGAAGTGGGGACAAAAAGCAGGAGCCTGAGGTTTACATTCTTCCTGTCAACCCAAATTTAGATGCTTTTTATGGCCCCAGTGCTGCAGGTTGCTAAGAGTTTCCTTCAATACGCCTTTTGCTTTCAACCTATATGACATTCCTTGGATTTTAAAAGCAGTCTACATCCTGCAGGATGAGACTTTGTTCTGGCACCAGTGATCAAGGTGTTTAACAGCCAAATTCTCTCAGATATTTTGGCAATTAAAGACTAGCTTCAGCAAACTCAGCCCTTACCTCAAAAAAGAAACAAAAAATATTTTCAGTTAAAACTCACCCCAGGTGTATTTCATTTTCCTTTTTGCTTGTTTGGTTTTCACAGTTTTTCCATTTGCTGGAAAGCTGAATCTCCTGCCAGAGTCCAATGATGTTTCGGCAAGAGCTTATCTCACTATTTGTTTGTGGTAGAGCTACAGAGTTGTTTCTCCTCTCCCTCAAAAATTTTTTATTTGCTGTAAAGATTACCAGCAATGCCATTTGCAATGCAAAAGTTTTTCCTCTAAGAGAAACCTTGGACAATTTTTTTTCAATCTTGCAGAACAGAAGATAAATTATATCAGCAAAATTTATTTCATTATATTTTCATAGATAACAACTCTATTTTTGAGTGACCTTTGTATATTCTCTGTAGACTGTTATTCTCCTGAAATAGGACTTCCTTGATCTCCTAGGTTATATCCATCATTTTTTCATGTAACATGGAAGTGCTTCACCCATTAAAAAAAAAAAGGCAAAGGCTTTTGAGAGTAGTGCTGCCTTCTTCTATGCCAGGTCAGACCTGCAGAGATGATAAACAAGCAGACTTTGAACATGTCCTTTTTCATCTAATTTTTCCCCCTTATACATATTGACCACTTAGAGCTTCAGTGGAAATGACAGATACTTCACCAGATGTAATGGGGTGCATGGAATGCAATTGCAGACCTAATGTGGGAGAAAAGCCACTCTCATCAATTATTCTGAGATGCCACTCAGAAAGCTTCAAGCAGGGTGTTGAAATCATGATCTTTTCTATTTTCTCATTCTTCAGACAATTCTATGCCTTTTATTTGACTGTACCTACTGAAAAATGTGGTGACTAGGAATCATAGCTATTTTTCCACAAGTCAGGCAGTGTGTTTTTACAGTGAAAAAATGATGATGCACTAATAATATTATGCCTGCAACACCCACATACACATAGATTGTTTTTCACTGCTGACATGCAGCCTTTTCTACTTAAAAATCTGGTGGATGCCTGGGAGAAGACTCTATGCTGTATTCAATAGAATTTCAGCCATGTTATATAATGTTTTTCTTTTGAAAGGAATGGGGAAAGTGAAAACAAAAGGTTTCTTCCTCAAAGAACGCTCGCTTACTTCAACCTCTTTGTAGGCAGAAGACCCAGACTTTATTTAATCCAAAATCCAGTGCTCCTGTTTCAAAGAGTTATATAAAATTGCCCTATTCCAGAAGTTCAAGAAAAAGCCAATGACTTAACAATTAATCAGTGCAGACAGTCAAGGCCTATTGCTTGAGTTCATTCCTTATGTTTCATTTCCTTAGAAGACACAAACCCTCTGTCTTCCTCTTTAGATGGCTGCACATCAATACTGAGACAGAGAAATACAGAGATACCACAGGTACCTCTTCTGTCTTTGTCTTGCTGACCAAGGACATTCAGACTCAGACACATCCCAGTATCTCTCACAGCTTAAAATGGAGCATTTCTGTTCCTAGGCCATTAACTTTTCTTGTTTGTCTGATGATTATAGTCAATTCTTCTAGCACAGTTTACATTAAACGTGTAGTATTATGTTAAGATCCTCCAATTCATGCTGAGGCTGCAGACTTTCTCTGTTTTCTTGGTATTTCTCAGCAGTTTATATTCAGCAGTAGCTGTCTAGGAGGTTTGACCACAAATCTCTAGGCTTCTTGGCTGCTCACCTTGCACAGCTCTCATGTCCCTTAATGACAACCACACAAGGTCCTTATTTTGCCTCAGGGGAAGTCCCATTCCTGACAGCTGTAACAAGTGGAGATGCTTGTCAAAAAAGAGCAGCAGTATAGAAAGTTGCACCCGAAGGCCCAAGGCCTTTCTGCTGGAAGGATCTATGTGCTCTGAATACACCTGAAGCTTCCCTTCTCCAAGGGAAATGATAATCATCAAAACCAGTTTCCCCAGATTCATCATCTAACACCTGCAGCCATTCTTACAGAGTACCTTCCACAAACCAAACCACAGAGAGTACACAACAATCAGCCTGGACTGCCTGAAATGCCTCCCAAGACGTCAGTACCTTTTAAGTATAGGCCTTGTAGCCTGGGTCTACCCAGACCAGAGTAACATTCCCTAAAGGTTGCCTCTGGCAGAAGTCAGGGTGCATTACATTTACCTTGGATTTCTGCTTATAGCAGCTGAGACAGGATAACCTCTTTATTGAAACCTCTTTGTTATTCTCCAGTGACATCTTTTTGGTATTTGAACAATGTAGTGTCAAATTCAGTGCTCAGCAACATGTTGATTATTTATCAGGCAAAATTTTTACATTTTGTGCGTTGTTTCCAAAGGTTCAGCGCATATCCAAGACTTAGTCATAGCTTACATTTACCTTATTCTCATTCTCCCTGAGGTAATTCAGGTAATCATACACAGAGACATAACATATAAATGCTGATTTCAATCTTGGCCAAAACAAGCATGTTTTGAGAGCGTTCACAATTTTCCCACAAGGCTGTCAGTACCAACACCTTTGATTTCTGCTTCAAGTCAATAAGTAAAAGCTACATCTGCTCCATTTTAAAAACGTGAATGTTTACTAGATATCTGCAGAGATTGCTCATTCACAAGTGAAGGAGAACTCATAAAACAGCACAAAAGATGTTATAACATCCATTTTTTTTTCAAAATTGAGAAAATTCTTAATCTGGTTGCATCAGCATAATCATGTCTCCATTGCTGCTCAAAACACAATATATTGAACTATTTTCTGCAACAGTCCAATCCTATACAGGTATGTTAGACTGCTGTAGTAGTCATTTGGCTGCCATGATCAGATTTCTCCACTTTTGTATAGTCTATCCCATAACTGAGTTTCCCCTTAGTAAGTCTTAAATCTGCTTTTATCTGAGTTGATGGATGTACCATTTTAACCTATAAATATATGTTGCTTCTCAGCAATTACTTCACCTAAATGGATGAATGAGCTCCATGACATAGCAGGCTACCTATGCATTATTTATAAGGAGGATATCTTCACAGAACTACATCCAAGGTCCTTCTTAAAATAGTCCACAAGTTTTATATTAAGAAAACCTCTTCATTTATCTGTGTTCTTTCCAGAGTTCTGTGCAGGAAAAATATAATGGCATTTCAGGTAAAAAAATCAATGCTATTCTATCTGAAGAGTCAATGGAGCAGAATCATACAGAGACACTCAACTGGAAACACTGAGCACTAGCACATGGCTAAATAACAGCATGACCCAAGGCTTCACAGAGAACAAACTATGTCTTCTGTAAAAATTCAAAACTTCAATTCTCCTGAGCAAAGGGCTCTTTTTTCTACAGTATCTGCATCCTAGTCCTGAAGTAGATACTTCCATTTAGTCAGCTCAAGAGATTTAATTATTCACTGGTTCCGTTAACTTGTTCTCATGGCTTTGTTCATATCCTTGACCATAGAGATTTGGTCCATTTGAGCCTTAACTGCAGTTCAGTGGGGAATGGTTTTGTGTTATAAAATCTTAACAGGTGTCTCAGATACCCCAGATGCTGCAGATGCTGATGAGAGAGAAACAGAAGGAAGCTTTTGATCTCCCCTATCTTAGATGTATAGCTTAAATGTAGACACATACATGATGACAAGTTTAGCTTTTCTTAATTTCACATGGAATTCCTTCTCTAAATTTAGATGAAATTGACTGCACAAATTATATATAAAATACAATTTTTTAGAGAGTGGGTTTATGCTACCAATTCACAGCATGTGTAATGAAACACCTGAATATTTTTCCAGAAATTGTTCTATACCTCTGAGTAGCATTGTAAAGAAATTATTCTTGTGCTTCTTCTTAGGAAGCATTTGTTAATATCAGTTATCATCTTTACATTTTGTGTTCTGTCACTGATGCAAATCAAAAAAATGTCTCTTTTGCTCTCAAAATTCAGTTACTTAATATTGTATCCTTACTACATTTCTGTAAGGTCATTTAAAAAGCATTTCTTTTTCTGTGATGTAAATATTACTGTCTAGTTTCCATCAGTGTTATTGCCTGACTGTATGTAAATTTGTTTGTATAAAACCACTTGCTGCAACTATTTATATGAAGGTAAATGCCGCAAAGGCTCTGTTGAATCTTTTTCAGTACATCATAAGAAAATGAAATATAAATTATGTAGACTTGCAGTTGCACCACATGATCATACAAGTAGCTTAATAATCAGACATTGGGACATTTCAGGAGACATGCCCTCACTTTCCTTTCTCCTGAGAATCTAGTTGCATGTTTTGGATAATTGTCACCTGCTTTGTAGGCAAATACCCAGTTACTTAATTGAATAAATGGGATTTCATTGATATCTAAATAAGCAATTATGCTTTCAGTGCATAACTTATCTCGAGTCAGAAGAAGATTAAGTAAACTTTTGTAAATAAAATTCATGTTCTTAACATATATTCACCCTTTAAATTGTATAGTATCCTACACAATCATGTACAAATCTTGAAAATTAATCTTAGTTGAATTTTCTTCACAGAAGGAAAAGTAAGATTCTTTCTTGATGAAAGGTTTAGAGCTTTATATGCTAAAATAATTTTGTTTTGTTAATTAAATTAATTTATTGTTCAATAGTCCTCAGGACTAGGGAGGCTTGAAACTCTTAAAACAGATTTTCTCAAACCAGACTAAACAGTATTCAACTCATAAATTAAAAATCCCAATGGTCGTACAACAGCTGACTTGCTGGACTTTGAGCCAAAGCAGACCTGATGACTGGACATGTATTTAGTATAAACCAGCTTCTTTCAGCAAATTTTGAATCATTTGGGGCCTCTAAATTAACATCAAGAAACCTAACTGAGAGCCAATTTAATCTACCCTGAGAGAAACAGAAGTTGCACCATGGGCTTGGGTCACTCTTCCATGGGGTGCAGTCCTTAAGGCACAGTCTTCTCCAACATGGATCCCTTCACAGGCTCACAAGTCCTGCCAGGAAACCTGCCCAAGAGTGGGTTCCTCTCTCCACAGGTCTGCAGGTCCCTGCCAGGACCCTGCTCCATCCCAGGCCTCCCACAGGGTCACAGACTCCTCTCAGGCACCCACCTGCTCTGGTGTGGGTGTCCTCCATGGGCTGAGGTGGATCTCTGGATCCCCATGGACCTCCATGGGCTGCAGGGACACAGCTGCCTCACCATGGGCTGCACCAGGGGCTGCAGGGGAATCTCAGCCCTGGCACCTGGAGCAGCTCCTGCCCTTCCTTCTGCACTGACCTTGGTGTCTGCAGAGCTGTTCCTCTCACATGTTCTCACCCCACTCTCCTCTGGCCACAATTACATCTGCACAATGACTTTTTTTTCCTTCATAAATATGTTATCACAGAGGCATAACTATCATTTCTGATTGGCCCAGCCTTGGCAGCTGAGTGTCTGTCCTGGAGCCAGCTGGCATTGGTTCTGATGGAGATAGGGGAATCTGCCGGCAGCTGCTCACAGTATCCACCCCTGTAGTCCCCCTGCTACCAAAACCTGGCCACAGAAACCAACACAGCCACACAAAAAGGAGTAATTTGGTCCTACAATCAAAACACAGCACCATTCAGTCTATGTATGACATTAGGGTTTTGTATAATATATCTTATGAGAAATTCTGACATTTAATATTTTTTCTTTTGAATGGAGGCAAAATGTTGAAACAGACAAAATACAATGGTCACAAAACCAAAAGGGTGATTCTAGAACTGAAAAAGTTGGTATGAAAGCAAACACTAGGATTCTGCTTCATGAGAGCACTTGAAAATTTTAACTCCATGGATATTCTGCCTCTTTTTGGATGTGCAGCTTGTGCAAAAATGCCTCTGGGAAATATGCTTGATATCCAGTAGTCAGAAGGGTACTCTGTGTCCTTTAGTACCTACCAGATACACAATACTGAAACTTTTTTTCAAATGGAAGTATATGAAAAATTTCATAACCCCGAACATTATTTTCTATACCCAGGAAACAAACACACTAGCAGAAAAGAATTATCACTGTTGCCCACTCAGTCTGTCTCACTCATCTTCTAGGGAGAGATTGGTAGGGAATAAGAAAGTTATCCAGTTACAAGACTGTTTCATTGTTGACCTTTTCTCTAAGATTACAAGTAAGATTGCAAGGTAAATGGAGCTGAAGGTAGGGGTTATGGATGACCTGTAATTCTGGGTAAATACCACATTTTAACAAAACTGAAAACAGTTATCAACTATGTCCTGCCACAAAGGACATCCTTTTGTGCATTTTTCTTCCTGGAAAGACAGCAATTAAGATGCTTCCAGATGTTAATTTCCCATAATAATCACCTTCTTAAATTAAGGGATTTTAAGGTCCCTATGTATTTCTATGCCTTCACCAAGTGATTAATAATGCTGAATTATTAACCTAAGTTTTAATGCAGGCCAAGTACTCAATTCACTAGCATAAAAATGTCAATCAAATCTTGTTTTAAGTATGCAAAAGAAAGAAAAAGAGGATACAAAATAACGGCTTTCCTTTTTTTGTGATTTTCATATAACCAACATATAACCAAGAATGTCTTTTTCAGGTTTTCCAAGGATGTGGCCAACCTAAACCTGCACCTGCCCTGAGATCTTCCCGTTCTGTCACTGAAAATTTCAATACCCGGTTTCGACCATATAACCCAGAGGAGCGACCTACAACTGCTGCTGGCACAAGTCTGGATAGGCTGGTAAGGCAAAATATATTCCATTTTCAGATTACTACAAAAGGATTGGCTGCATACTAGGAGGTGATCATCTCCTGACTTAATAATTTTGTAATCACTCTTTACAGTTTCTTTGCCAGCTGTTCCAGCATTTAGTAAAGCTTTTTTTCTCCATTAGAAATGGTATAGAATTTCATTGTAGGAGAGCATTATGGCTCAGGTTTTGTGTATTAGACTTGTCAGAAGAGAATAAACTCTTTCCTAGAGGCTGAAAACCACATAAACCTTTGCAGGTACTTGGCAGTATAAATTTTGTATCAAAAGTGGTCTACACTGATCTTTTATATTTTTTTATTTTATAAAAAGTTATGTATTGAGGCCATTTTTTCACCTGGTTCTTTAAGTAAGTACATCCTTGCAAAGGCACCTTGATTTGTTTCACTTCTTTACTTAATTATAAAATTACCACTATTTTATTTCCATCCATCTCAACAATTGACTTCAATCAGCTAAAAACTTCAGCGATCATTAATCTTGCTTTACTTATTCAATCATTTTGGAAAAAAAATACTTTAACATAGGATTTTCTTTACTACCAATCATCAGATTCACATTTCAGAGTTGTTCCTGCTATTTATATATCTATAGATCTGTAGAGGGCTAATTACTACAGCTATTAGAAACATCCCAGCAATCATCTCTAGGTGAAACCAACGAGCAAAACTGAAGAGCTTCTGATTTTAAAAAGGCTGTATCACATGCCCTCAGATTATTGCTGCACACTTGCAGAGCACTGGTCTGTCTTGCCAAAGAGAGTATCCAAATATGCCAATGCAGGTGAGAATCTTCTTGACACTGTCATTCATCAAATTTGTGTGATGGTCACAGCAGTTTTTCACAGTGCCAAGTCTTTCCAATCACTTCTATCTATGCTAGAGTACTCTAGAATACTCTATGTACTCTATTCTGTCAATTTTCATGGCAACTCAATGAGAAAATAACATGGCATTTCTAGTCAAGACATGGGATTATCCTGCAGCAAAAAGCAACATTTGTTAATTCTCTGTACTTCTGGAAATAGTGTAGCCTGGTCATCCTAAAGGGAAAAACAAAGATGGTTACGTCCGTTGTAGATCCTCCCACAGCAGGATCATAGTGCAGTGCAACATCTCAGGCTAAAAATCTGACTAGCAATACTCAATCTATATTTGATGTGATCTTAATTTTACCCTTTCACTTTAGTTTCAGAGAACCAGTCCTTCTGCATTGCTTGGAGCAGAGGCCTGGATCTTAATATAGAATTGGCCAAGGTGAAGTGAAAGGTCACCAAAACCTTTAGGTTTCAATCATGCTTTCTCTAACCCAAAGGTTGCAATCAGCTGAAATGGGAGGAAGAGCATAAAAAGGAAGGGGCTGGAAGCATGGCTCAGCTTGGATTAGTCTGAGGATGTAAGAACAGTTCAAGCATTTTTGTAATGAAAAAGGAAGTTTTAAGATTCATTACATATTGAAATAAGAAAAATACTTCTGAGCCCATTAATATCCTTTTTTAAAATACTCATTTGCAAAATACTGAGCAGCACACTGAATAAAGTAGAGATGTGTCCTATGCTGCCAATCTTTGAAACTAATGAAAGTTGCCAATGCAGATAATTCTTTATAACTTCTAGACTTTGAAAGGGAAACTTATCTCCATATAATTTAACTAGTTTTGTTCATGCATTATTTCAGGAAAAAAAACCAAGGAGTTTATTATTGCTGCTGTTAATTTTAAAAATGTTCAAATCAAATTCCTATTTCCTGTTCTTGATTAAGGTATTTAAAATAATTACTATTTATGGTCTGTTAATGATGAGTGTTGATGTCAAATCCATCTTCAAATGGTAGTGGTGAATGTGTTGTCTCCTTCTGGGCTGGGACCAACCATCTCTCAATTCAGAGATGGCTGCTGATCTCAGTGGAGCTAGGAAAGGTAGTTTATGTGGATTAGAGCAGACAGCCTTATTTCAGAGCTGTAATCCCTTAGCAGCTCTTGGGAAAGGTCACTGCCTGCATCTCACACCATCCTGGGTAATTTTATCCAGAAGGATATAAATGCTACACTCCTGCCTCACAGAAACACCGTTTAACCTTGTTAGAACCTCAGCTTTCCACTTGCTGAATCATTCCCTGAGTGACGTATCTCTCTTCATTAACTATAGCCAGAGCCTTGAGGACCAGCTTCATTTGGATACTCTTAACCCTTGCATTGTTAACAGGATATAAGGAGGACCCCATGCACAGCAGTTTTCTTGTCTACACACTGATCATTTTCTGTTGTTTACTTCATATAAATACACTGCAATAATAGTATTTTGTTGGTATCTTGAGACACTTAAAGACCATTTTGATTATTATAGATATAAGAAACAAATCTTTTCTTGTGGTTCAGAAGACTGTTCAGTGTCTTAATGCTTTTAGAGGCCTATTCTGGAGTTTGTGTTCATGAAACACTGTCAGACCACTTGCCTTTAAACTGTCACCACAAAGTCCAAACATACAAGTTACAAAAACCTCAAAAGAAGTGACAAACCATTCTGCTTTTATCTGTCTTTGACAACAGAAGAAACCAAGTTTAGAAAATTTTTCCTCTGCATCTGAATGCTATACAAAAATGCAGCACATCTGAACACAATTCTGTTAGAGCCCTGCTCATTTCCCTGCTTGTAAGCTTAATTCAGTAGGGCATATTTTATCAGGTATGTTGCACAAAGCAGCCCTCATAACAAGCCTACACTGAAATCACCAGGTACTGAACCCATCTGAGAAAGTGGTCCTTCATCCTTGCCTGAGCTTATGTGATTAATCCAGCTATCTCATTTCAAAAGGAGGGAGTCATTCCTCTGTGTTTATTGTGGTAGCTGTAACAAGTAAGGCCATTTCTTAAATAAGAAAGAGATCCAAATTAATTATAAGAAACTTGGAAAAATTTAAAAGCCGTGGTTTATATGGTTTTAAAGTATCTGATGTATTTAGGAAGTTATGTAGAGCTTCAGAGACTTGTCTAAGCATGGATGAAAAGCATCATCTGAGGCATCCTAGGGTATCTGAAATATAAGACCAACAGAGGACTAAAGGAGACCAGTACACTTCTGAAGCAGCAGAGGGGAGCTGGCTTGAACACACTTCAGAAGCTCAAGCAATTCAAGATACTTAAGCTCAGACAATTCAATGACATCTTCACAGCACTGGGCCCAAAATCAGGCTCCTTCTGAAGTCAATGGAGAGAGACACACATCTTTGGAGAGTGATTCACCCCATCTGTCACAGACATCTCTCAAAGACTGGGAAATAAAAGACTCAGTTGGAATATCCACATAGATAGATAGACAAGACTGAAATGCCTCTGAGTATTTAAATCATCTAACTGAGCTGGAAGATAGAACAGTAATTTGAGATGCTTATGCTCCCCT
Source organism: Cettia cetti (assembly GCA_013401135.1). NCBI lineage: Eukaryota > Metazoa > Chordata > Aves > Passeriformes > Sylviidae > Cettia > Cettia cetti. The sequence goes on from VZUI01047427.1 coordinate 45,197, forward strand.
GGACTGGCAGCTGAAGTTTGGGTAGAAAACCCTAGAGGATGTCCACTATGAGGCACTGAAGTGGGAGAATAGAACTGAGCCCCAGCTGTTCTCTGCAGATTGCACCTTGTGAAATTCGGATACATAAACAGATACATAAACCTAATGCTCTTTGAGATGCCTGTGCTCTTCAAGATATCCCAAGGTGAAAGTGAGGTTGCAGGAGATCTGGTTGCAAGTAAGATGGAATATCTCAGAGATGCTAAATTCACTTGCTCTGCCTACATTTAGATAAGTGTATTCCTCCTTAACAGTGCTGTAACAGTAGCAAAAATTATGACTTTTCTGATTCAGTATAGAAATCCATAATGCGGATACCTAGAACCAGCTACCTTGATTTGAGTCCAGATGGCTGTCATTTTTACTGCTAACAGAGAGAAATAAAGGCCTTTGTTTAGTTGGGTTTAGGCAACTGATTTAAGATCTCATATTTCTAAAGCACAATTAATCTCATCCTAAAGTACATGTTTGAACAGCTCAGAGAAATCTTTCCATATCCCTCTACTACAAAGTACCAAAAAGTGACAATCTTAGTGCAGGCATCTAGCAAATACACCTGAAGATCAGTACATTTAAAAACTGTAAAAAATTAAATCATTTTAACCACTGAGCCCACCTGCTTCTGTATAGCATGATCTAAAGTTTCTCATTTAAAATCAACTGCTTATAAAGACTCATTATCTTCTCTGTGGTTGCCTGTTTGGTATAACCTGTGGTTTATTTTGTTTTGTTTTGTTTTTCTGTTCCCTGAATCTGTTTCCCTCTTGCTTCCCAGAGGACTATCTGGAGGACAATGCAACATGGTGTAAGCTTTGGTATTCTTATTCTTCACTTCATTCCCATTTGTCTTTGTACAATGCCGGACAAAACTCTTGTTTAAGTTTCATCTTCACCATCTTTACTTTGTGTGTGTGTCTTGTAGAATAAAATACTAGCAACTCTTTCTGTAATTTTGCATTCTAATTTCATTTTTCCAAGTGCCCAGAGCTGCTGTTGCCTTCCAGTATTTTTCTCTTACCTCAAGGATGATGCCTCATCTCCAGAAAGGAGCTATGTATTCCTCCAGTGAACTAAAAACTGGTGTAAGCATCCCCATAGTCTCAAATCCCACAAGGGCATGTGGAGCAATGCAGACACTGCGGTAGCATTCGGCTCTGAGTGCTGTGCCTGGAGCAATGGAAATTAACTCCCAGGCCTTCCTGGGCTCTCTCCCTAAAACTGCTGTCTCCCTGTGTTGCTGGCCAACTTCATAAGTTTTTGTGGCTGTTAGAGGTCCCTGGCTCCAGACAGAAAAGCCTTCCTCAGCAGAGTTCATTCAGCACAGCCCAAGGGGAAGGCAGGAGCACAGCACAGATTTGCATTTAGCATGGACTTAATAGTCCGGCTTCTTAGCAGGACTAATTAGTCTACAGAGAGCACCGTGCTGATACAACCATGCTGCTTCCTGTGGTTGAGTTGCCCCAAGCACCTCTGTATCCACCACATCACTGTACAGCAGTGCTGTCTGAATTCAGCTGGAATTTCTCCTGAGAACGTACTGCAGCCTGACCTGGCTGGACTTGTATAAAATAATTCCACATTTTCTTTCGGGAGGACATGGAAGTTTTCTTGATTTTTCACCAGGGAGCTGATGCACTATTAAACATATAATACAAAATGCACATGCATACTACAGAGACAGGCAACTGAGAAATTTGCCATGGCATTCATGGGTGATTTGCATTCACATACAGTACAGTGGCTGCATAGATTAGTGGATGAGCATGCACCCTGTCTGAGAAAGAACACCTTTTATGCTCTTTACCCTGGGGAGGGGAATATACTGTGTCACACTTTGTGGAAAAATGTTCTTTTAACATCCCTTATGATTTCCTTAAAATAAAAGTAGATGGAGTCTCAATTTCCATGAGGAAAATACCCTGAACTACCCTTTATAGGAATAAATTCCGATGTTCTTCAAGTCTCTTTTTAACTTTTTTATTTCACTATGCTATGTTTTTTTGTTACAGTAAGAAAATGTGATGGTAACCTAACAAATCAGTTGTGAGTAACTTTTTTCCCAGTGCTCCAAAACTACATGGAATAGAAAATATGACTTAAAAAAATATAATCTGCTTTGCATTTTAGCTATAAGAGACTAAAAGTAACAGGACTGTATTCAGAGATTGGTCTGAATTGGCCAAGGAATCTCCAGGGCACTCCTAAAAGTGAAGTTTTCATTTCAGTTTTGTTAGATTCCATTTAGACTCCACAATCTTGAATAAAATCCAGAAGGTATAAGTCTTAGAAGGTTTATAGTTCTGAGATTAATTTTACAAATATCTTCTGCATATTGAGGCCATAGGAAAAGATACAAACAATGAGCCTGTAAAACATATCATAACTTTGGAGTTTTGGATCACGCTTTTAAGGCTGAAGATGACAGGCTTGCACAAGTGTTTAGAAGCCCACTGGCTTCCCACAAAACCCTTAGATGCTGGGCTGTTGGATTTGATAACCCTGTGGGATGTTAATCAGCACATGATTCCTGAAATGTTCAGCTCCTCCAGTTTTACATTTTGCATGTTTAGACAGAGTCCTGTTTCTTATTAGCTGTTTGGATGCAATATGGAAAATGAAAAAAAAATATGCTTTACCACATTCATTGTGGTCATTTGGTGTTAGATTTAGGCTTTGATTGGTTCTCCAAAAATAAATGTTTGCTTAGTATCAAGTTTTTTAGTCTCAGTCTCTGTCTCACAGCAATATCCAAGTTTAAGTCTGCACGATCATTTTTCCCCTCATGGTTAATACCAGTTCCAGGTGGCAAAGGTGGATGAATGATGGTGGCTGTCAGAACCCTCCTGGGAGACCTGACAGAGCCCTGTTTCTAAAAATGGTGATATTATCCCATCCCCTAGGTGAATGGTTGTGCATGCTGCTGTGTCTGATGCATTGTGTTCCAAACGTGTGTGAGGTGATTGCTAAGACAGAGCTTTGTTACGGTGGTTTCCTCTGTCTCCAGGTGGAATGGGTCTGCCTGCTGCTCAGACCCCGACTAGCATGGGCAAGGAAAGGCCATCCCCCAATGGTGACAGGAGCCACAGAGCTTTACATTAATTGGTTGTCAGAGAATATGCACAGATCTTGATTGCCGTGCAGTTTCTGACTTGTCTGAAGAGTGATGTCTTGTGGAACTCGGTGCCTGCTTGATCACCTTCTAAATGGACTTTTTAATACTAGTTGAACTTCCTTTACCTGATGGGTGTGAAGACCCACTGTCATCATCTCATTTCCAGGGAGGTCTTAGTGGTATGAATGGTACTATGGATCACTGTAAGAGAGGTGGGGAATACAAAACCTGTAGATAGAATCCACTCCTAATCACAAGACTTTTGGCAAACAGTAAGATGAAGACGTGGCACCGTCATAGGTCTTCACTTGGTGTACATTGAAAAGCTATGTGATTGCTGAACTTGGCTGTTAGGGTAAAGAAAAGTAAGATATCTAGGCTAAAGTTTGCACATCTGTGCCCTATCAAACCAGATAAACATGAAGTGGTATTTATTTGTCAGCTTTTCAAGTTTCTAGTGTTGCAATCGAAGTCTGAGCTATCACTTCTTTCCTTTACTAATAGATGGAGGTAGCACCTCCAGATCTTGCTTTAAATACTCATTTGGAGAAGACAAGAAACTGAATTACCCCCTTCTCCCCCCTGAGAATGAGTAGAATCTGGGTGATTAATTCAGAGATCAAATTTGTAGATGTATAAATGTAACCATAATTCTTGGCATTGGAGCTAGGCTCTATGAATCAGATGTGCACAAAAGAGATTTTGGTCTATAAGGTATATTGATACATAGTTCTTTTCATATTCCTAATCATACTCATAGCCATGGTATCATCAAGTACCTAGAAAAATAGCTAGACTCAAATGAAAATTGTTAATTTGAAGGCTGCACAGCTATTCAATGGAAATTTCACCTTGTAAATCTGGATTACAATCTACTTCCTTCCATTTGATGTTTTAGCTTCTGCTCAATAAAGACTACAGTTTTTTTCCAATATACAGAAAGTTTATATTACCAGCCTCTGGAAGATTAATCTAAGCAGGAAATGCATTTACACTGCTCTTTCAGCTAGAAGATAGCTCACATTTCATTTCATGTGTCTGTGCATGAATCTGTGCAGAAGGAAAAGTCAATTCTTAATGTTCTTGTTCATGATAAAGAAAGATAGTAACTATATATGCATCTTCTGCATTTAGTGTTTCGATATCATATTAGGAAAAAAATATTGTTTAAAAATTAGTGGCAGGGCTTGTGTCACCCCTTGCAGTGCATAAACCATGCTCATTTAGATGCTTCCAAGTAATATGACAGTAACAGCAATGACTGTTAGGTGTTACACTGGCTGGAAGGTGTTACACTGTGATGAACTCTTGCATTGTTAAGATGAGTGCAGTCAATAAGTTCTAAGTTTTCATTAAAAATGGATTTGTGATATATTATCTGTTCATCTACCATTACAGAATTAGAGGGTCCTTTTTCTGTGCAAGTGACTACAGAACATAAAATGTCATCCCACAATAAAGTCAATTGTATACAATTATAGACTCCAAGAGAGAAATTAAAACTTTGGTAATTTCTAAATTGGTTGAAAATAGTGAATCTCACTCTCCAAAAAAAACCCATGTTCTATGTTTTACTGGCAATTTGTTTACTCCAGCCTTTGCAGATTTTTTTTTGTTGTTGTTGTTGTTAGACTGCAGCACATGGATATATTGTGAACTCGTAACAGGAGTGTGCAGTGCTGGATTCCAGTTGGAACAAAGAGTAGATTACAGTAGACTGAAACTGATTTCCCAGACTAAGCATCTCATAAGTTTTTCTTTGATTGTAATAGACAGAAAATGGCATTTATGAACTTTTATGGGTATTACAGTGGCCAAAGAGAGGTAAAATACAAAGAATAAAAAGGTTTACCTTCATTAGAAATGGTGACAATTTTGTGACCCTTCTTTAGTCAAAACTGATTATTTTATATTAGGAAAGATTTCCTTTTTTTTTTTTTTTCTCTTCTTATCATCCTTCAATCATTACCATCCCTCAATTATATCAGTGTATCAATCTAGGTTGTTGGGATGCTTCTGTAATGCAGAGCTGCTTGTAAACAGTAAATCTTGAGTCACTAGTTACAGACGTTTGATGGGAAAGCCAAGATTATTAAAAATCCTGGGGAAGGCAAAAACATGGATTCATCACATCAAATTGTTTCCATTATTAACAGAGGACAAGACTAAGACTGTGCATCTCTGACCAAACCCAACAGCATTTCCTGGATCCTAGTCTGAGTGTAGATCCTAGCAACCTCACGGCTCCACATTAGGGCAAAATGAGTAGCTAACATATTAGCAATTCAGATGCTTAGTCAACTTGGAAAATGGGAGAATACCTGCAAGACATTTCAACATATCCCGTTGTGGACACTGCTGAGTACTGAGGTACACGGTAAAAGAGAATTCTGCCTACAGGATTAGGATTGAGTATGGACTCCTTGTACATCTGGTTAAGAAAACAGACATTTCCAGAGGGTAATTCCCAGTCTAACGTAGATATCTGCCAGAGATTGCATTAATAGCTCTGGGGAAGTGCCAATGTTTCTCTGTCAGCTATTGAAGAGCTTTAGGCTTGACAAGACATTTAGGTTACAGAGGGCTAGAGCTGAGTTAATCTAACTCCTGAGCAGTCAATACCCAACTTCTCCCCAAACAGGCCTGCCAAAGTGAAAGTGACTAAGACTATCAGAATTAAGGACTCAGATGTAGTCAGCTGGGGACTGAGTAGAGCTCACAATTTCACCATGTTCTAGTGGCTTTGTGATCTGGTGGCAGCAATCATAAATTACCATCGTGTATGTGTCTTTGTTGGTTTTCTTGGGTCTTGCTGCTTCTGTACTGAATGTATGTCATGTAAACGTTATTTCTGGTACGAAAGAAATGGAATTCACTCTGTCTGATTCAGTGTCTCTAATACAGGTGTTCTGTGGAGCTGGATTTGTTAATCTTCCATCATAGCAATGGAGAGCTAGTCAAGGGGGTCAGTAACACAGAAATCATTTGCTGAAACACAAGTGTCATTATAAGAGTCGTGCCCTGAACTATCTAGATATTTTGAAAGAGCTAAGAGATGTGATAAAGGCCTTACAGAAGTTCTTCCAACTTCTGGATGCTCTAGAGGACTCAAACAGGACATTAATTCCAACTTCTGGATGCTCTAGAGGACTCAAACATGACATTAAATTAATTTGTATCTATATTGAATGAGAGAGCTGGGGGCTACTCATAATACCTTAAATTAGACCAAAATGGAACAGCTGGCAAACTGAATAACTGTCTAGATGCCACTGAGTAAGAGGTCACAGCTTTTCCAGAGAGAGACTTCACATGAGGGTCTCAGGTATGGTGTGGCACCTATTTGACATCTGTTCTGGAGGGGGGAGAAGGTTTCCAAAGAAAGTGGATATCTGTCTGCTTGCAGCTGAGCCTCACTCCATGTCTCCACTGTTTGTAGTGGGTTCTTAGACACCCAGCTTACGTGTCAACACCCACACTGATAGATTTAAATTCAGACAAGACTAATGCACTGCCAGATCTTGATGGACAGCTGACATTACTGTTCATTTGTATAGGAGCAAACCACACTGCTGATACTCAACCAGGCTTAACAATCTCCAAGATAATTTCCTTTGCTTTAAAGTGCTGAGAACTTTCCTTCTCTATTATATATTTGGACAGCATAAATACTATATAGGAATCCAAATGAAAACAGACCATAATGAAAATTGTTTTTCTCTTGAAACTTTCAAGGCCATAAAAATATCCAGTACATAATAATAACTGTATTGCCTAAGTAACTGCTAGAGAAAGTAAAGTTAAAAGCTAATTGCTTAAAGTGCATTGTGTTTTTAATATAGCACACCTACAGTGCTCCTATATTAGTCTGATATATATGGAGAAATAACAGGAATTTGAGTAATGTATTTCTTCTGCTGAAAAAAGCATCAGTCATTTAGAGGAAAAAAAATCACTGCATAATAAATGAATCTGCGAAAAACTTCCTTTTCTGTGATGTCACAGTGAATGCTAATTGGCTTTAAAAAATCAGGAAACATTTATAATATTAGAAATAATTTGTACGTAAAAACCTTTTCAACTCTTATTCCCTCTTCAGAAAAAATCCAGTTGACAAAACGGGGGTATCTAACCCCAGAGCCAGACAGATAATGTATCCTTTGGTGTCAGCTGAGAGAAATAGGCACTTTCAGGGCACAGTTTATCTGAGCTACTTTAAAAATCTTTGTTGGATTAAGTAGCACTTTTACTCTTCAGTTCCTGCTTCTAACCATTGTCGGCAGATGAAGAGTTTGTAGCTCAGACAGGAACACGGACATCATGTGAAGTGAATTTCATTCAGAGAGTCTTCTTTCTGAAGCTCATGGTCTGGATAGACTAGGCTATTACTATCATACCACCTTGATGGTATTTCTACTTGATTTGGGTTGACAACAAGGGGTCACCCTGTGCTTGGCATTGAACACATATTAAAACTCTGTTCCTGTCTTCAACACCGTAAGGAGCTCTATCTTTCAGACCATTTCTTCTGAAGTAGAAGATGCAGGATTCCCAGCCCATTGCTCATTGCCTCTGTATGTTTTTCTAACCATTCATCTGCACTATGGGAATGGAGTGATCCAGAAAAACAAATCAGCTGTTCCTGTAAAGTGTGATATTCTTAATACCCAAGTTAACAAAATCTGGATAGTGACCTATTTGCCTCACAAGAGAAAGAGAAGAGAGTGTCTTCCCCTTGTCACTTATGCTCAGGCAATTCAGATTACACCTCTCAGTGCAGAGCAGTAGAGATGGAATACTGTCAGGGTGCAAGATTCCCAGAAACTGGGAATATCCTCCCCTTGGTCAGGTACAGAGCATTTTCACATGTAGTGGTGGGACTGGAAAACCATGACTGTTTTAATCTTCAACCTATGTCTACCAAATTATAATGCTTACATAGTTTGGAAAGAAAATTATGATATCTCCTGTCTCAATTCCATCCAGATTTTTATTCCTAGTCCAACTTTAGTTCTCCTAGGTAAAGACCTTCATTGTTATATGAAAAACGGATAACTCAGCTCTTTTCTGCCTGCAGAGAGAGGCCCAGATTCATCATACTTTTATCAAGTCACCCCTTGCTTGACAAAAATCAATGTGGCAAAATCATATCCCTTAAAAATCTCTTTTATCATGAAATCAGCTGGATATAGACATATAGGGGAAAGATGGATTGGAGAAAAAGTACTGCCTGTAAAACATGCAGCTCACTTGGGAATGTGACTAGCTGAAAATTGACTTGGTAATGTTCTGGGACAAAACCTCTGGAATTCTCAAGCTAGTTGTGGAAGTACTTTTAAGAAATCCTATTTTCCACAGGTTGTAATGTTGATTTATTTCTGTGCTAAAATGTGAAATAATATGGCTGGCAAACATGCTTTCAGAAATCTAGAAAATAGTTAGTGATATATAGGGACATATTCTTCAATGTCTTTTGTTCCTTAATGTGTCCCCATGGCAAAGGCACCATAATCACTTCAAGGCCACTCATTCCTATGCTTTAACACTCTCTGCTCTCAGCCATTCACTTCATCAGAGAGAAAACAGAGATTAGAAGGGCATCATTGTGAAAAGGAAGATCTAAGCAAGATATTTCTGTCTTATAACCACCCAAAATTTAACTCTGGCCTCCTAGAACAAGGTGGCCAAAGCCAGGCTTTCACTACAGGGTATGAGCCACACTCTAGAGGTACTCAGTGGACGCTAAGGACACAAGCCTGTTGCTGAACTTTGCACCCAGAAAAGAGTCCACATACACTCTGGAAGCTCTCCAACAAATGCAAGTGAACTTAGGCTTTCAGGAAGGGCTCTAATGCTGCATGGTGATCACACAGCTGAGTTTAGATGCACACCTAAGTATTTTTTCCCCATTTGAAAAACTAGAGTGTCTGATGCTTAGAACCTCCAAATTTGTTTTGCACTTATGCAGGTAGCCATTCCCTGAATGAACTGGGAATATCTTGTCCTTTTCCACTATTAGAAGTGACACATAACAGGACTAACATTAAGGTTCTCTTTAGGATTTTTTTGCTCTTCTGAATGTGATGTTACCTGATTTTGTGACCGAACATCTCTAGCTTTGGCTTGCTGAAGTGTTTTCTAACAAAGAAAGCAATATTCACACTATAATCCAGACCAACCACTAATTTCCAGTAAGGCTCAGACTTTATTTGCACAATTCACCATTTAATTTTAGTGGATTAAATTGCATAGTTGGTGGAAAAGAGCAATGATAAGAACATACCTGTGAATGCTCCATTCTTGCTGCAGTGGTGGAAGTTGCCATAGTAACTTATCAGGGTAAGTTAATCAAGCTTTGCCTGTTATCAGAAACCAGATGGAGCAAAGACTCCAAACTATGGATCTTTAAGCAGTTATTGAAAGTCAGAATGATGTTCAGCTAGAGGTAGATAGGGCAAGGGTGCAAGGGTCTGTCAGATAGAAATTGTAGGAATAATATGTTGGTGTAAAGGAATTACAGAGGAAAATGGGGTTACAAGGCACAGCAAAAGAAGTGTTCTAAATTTATATTCAAAATATTAAAATATTATTCTGGCTCAGAAAGTATGTTTATTTAGATAAGGTTCTGATATTCCATGTGGTTTGCTCCATCCCTTATATGACTACTATCATATTTACTTAGTCACAGCTATTTGTCTTCTCCACTCAGTCTTCCAGGGGTGAGCTCAGCAAAAGAAAATCAAATTGTCCTAGTTGTCTTTCATATGCTATCATTTATAGCCTGAAGGAACCTACCTGTTTTTCTTTTACTGTACCTGTCTGTGTCGGGGGTCATTTGTGAAGGAGAAAAGCAATATGGTATTCATGGGCCAATGTGGTGATCAAAACTTGTTTCATGGACTGTGACAGCAGAGAAAGGTGCTGCATTTTCCACCAAGGGTGCACTGGAGAGAGGAGGGAGACACAAGGGAGAAGCCTGTTTCTCCATGTGTGAACATGCAGGCCAAGAGGTTCAAGATGGCCAGGAACTTCAGTTCTGGGAATTGGCTGTATGCTCAGGTACAGGTTCAGGGAACACTAAAACTCTTGAGACCTTTGCTTGGAAACACAGAGTGTGTTCTCCTCTCCTATTCCCAGCAGCCAAAGAGGGCAAGCAGTTTTTACTTTTTCCCTGTACATAGAATTTTTATTTTGCCTGTAGGCTTCAGGTATGAAAGGCCATGACAGTATGGGCAGTGTAAGATAGTGCTTAGTGCCCTGCACCTGCTGGTCTATAGCATAAGGGATGGCAGCATAAGCACTGCAGCCTGGTAAACACATCCCACAATTTTAGGTGTGGAGCACGCTATGCTGGCTGCTAGCAGGGCAGCAAGCTGTTAGCCTGCACTGCAAATTTGGGGGAGGGAGGTCAAAATCATGAGCCTTGTGTATGCTTATCAGTATAGAAGAAAAGCCAAGTGGTGCTTTTCACCAGCACAGTAACCAGCTTTAAGCCTTTAGGGTGCATAGTACAAAACAGCTTGATATAACTTTGCTCTTCATCAGAAGAGGTGCTAGTCCTGAAAGGATACACAGGCATCAGAGGAATTTGAATTTCAACAAGCTAATCAGAAAACCCAATGTTAACCTGGCTTGAGAAGGTACTAAGCATCCATCTATTTTCCATGAAGAGCACTCATCTGCACATTTTCCACTTGATAGTTTGCCAGGTTTTCCCAAGTAGGAAAATAAATGAGATAAAATTGCTAAAACCACCTTGAAAGGAAGTGTAAACATCACAGAGATTTGGCTTGCATAGTACATTTCTTAAAGGGCTGGAAGCCATCAGTGGGATGATGTGAGGCAAGTTTTATCTTCTGAAAATAATTGAACCCAAGAAGCATAAGAGCATAAAAGAAGGATGGGTAATTCTGTTCAGATAAAATGAAAAGTGATTCTACCTTTTCTCCCACACCTCATTGAATTAAACCATTTTGTGCATTGAAAAAAATCATGCTGCTTTTTTTCTTATTTATTTTTATGAATAAAATTCTTTTTAGGATTCCTGACAAGAAGATGGGTCTACTGTCTAACAGTTGTACGAACATACAGCTTTGGCACCAAGAACTTGAGTCATAAATTAATTCAGATCCCAATCACCCTGACCCTCAGCTATCAAACCACATTTTCTTTGAAAAAAAGGTTGGGGGATATGAATAAGGCAGACAATTCTCTTTTGTTTCCTGTTTATCTGGGTTTGGTCAGGACTAGAAACAAATAAGCAAATCCCAGAATGTGTTGGTTGGAAGAGACCTTCAAGATCATCAAGTCCAACCCATCAAGTCCTACCTCAACTAGATCATGGCATCGAGTGCCACATCCAATCTTTTTTTAACCTATCCAGGGATGGTGACTCCACCACCTCCCTAGGCAGACTATTCCAATACTTAATCACTCTTGTTGTGAAAAACTTCTTCCTAGTATCCAACTTATATTTCCCTTGACAGAGCCTGAGACTGTGTCATCTCATTCTGTCAGTTGCTGCCTGGAGAAAGAGACCAACCCCCAGCTGGCTACAACCACCCTTCGGGAAGTTGTAGAGAACGATAAGGACACCTCTGAGTCTCCTCTTCTCCAGGCTAAACAACCTCAGCTCCCTCAGTTGTTTTGTTTTCCAAGCCCTTCACCAGTCTTGTTGCCCTCCTCTGGATGGCAGTAAAGCAAGCTTCTGGTGTAGTCTGCTATCTGAAGTTGAAGTGGAATTGCAGCTACTTTTTACAGATTTCAGAGATCCAGAAACATGAAGTACTGTTTTGGGGGTGGTTCTTTAAAGTGCACCTTTAAAAAATAATCATAATGTGTATCTCTTTGCTTTGGTGCATAGCACTGCAGAAGCTGGAGGACATCTGTAGGTGTGCAAAGTCCAATCAAGAGTCCTGGAGAATGTCATTCCCATTTAGGCACCAACTGCAGGACTGCTCTGAGAGCAGTCCACTGATTGCTGTGTTACTTTGCACCGTTCTGGTTCTTCTCTATTTGTGCTGTTTTGCAGATTGTCTGCTTACATATTATAAGCCAATTCTTAAAGAAGTTGTAGTCGGAATGGTAAAGTTCCCCTGGATTTTAATGATTTAACCTGTAGGCTCCTTCAGGGATTTTATTGGTGGATTGGGGATTTTTTTTTTGGTAACTCTTTTGACACAGATTTGCTTTCCTCTTGAACCTACTGTGGAGTTGTAACCCTTTGCCTTTTCCATCACAGGATGAAGTCATGCATACAGTAGCTGAGTTATAAATTCAGCACCAAGAGCAGTTGTACTGTAGAATAAAATAAGACAGGCAAAGCATCTGTAAGAAACAAAACTTGTTTAGATGTAAGTGGCTTTGATCAGCAAATGTGGCAAGGGCATGAGGAAAATAAATAGGTTTGTCTTAAAATAGGACATAGTTTAAAGTCATTCCCAGTGTGAAAGTATTCTCTTTGCACAGCTGAAACATAAATAATGTAAGATCAATGTTAGATGTTGGCTGGTCTATTCTGAAAGAGACTGTAGAAACAGTGCAAACCAACCACCACCAATAAGTTTACTTTGCTGTATGCCTCAAGACAGAGAAATTGAAAGGACATGTAAAACTAGACATGAGTTGATGGAGAAATTAAACTACAAAATGACAGGAAGACAGGAGATGTAATGACCAGCATAGGCTGGTTTGACTGGTTGTTTGAATTAAAATGATTACATATGCAGCCTCAGGAAATAAAAGCTCCCATTCCATTCAACATAGTTTATAAAGTTTTGCTTCAGTAATGAAAAATTGAAATTAGCCTCTCTAATGAATTATAGCAATTATCTTTCTGCTGGGGCAAGACAACTCTGAATCCACTCGTATTCCCCCAAGGAAGAAGCACTGTGTGCTGTTATTCACCACACACCTCGAGAAATTCAACAACGTTTTCTTGTTATTGTTTTTCTGAAGCACAAGGCTTCCCAGCTGCCAGCTCGTGGTGCTTCTGTGTTTCACAATGTGAGTAGCCTTCACTTACTGGAGTATGTTTGCACAGGGAGCTCTCTGTGTATGAACAGCAGGCTGACACAGAATAAGTTGATTTCTTACACTGCTACGTGGCAGTAACTTTTTCATGAAGTGTGAATCTGGTTAAAAATCCAAGTTGTTTCTCATTTACAGACCTTAGCTGATTTGTGAAAAAGGAAAATGGTACAAATCATATTTTAAACAAAGACATTTCTTTTCTGTGTCACCTATCATGGAAGAAAAGCACTGCTGGTATTTCCATTTCAGTAGAACTTTATCTAGGTTTCCTGATTGGTCTAAGTGATGTGTCAAGGTAAAAGGACCATAATTAATAAAAGTACTGTGATTAAATCCAACTGTACTTCATTTTACAACACGTACATTTTCTCACACACAGAACATTTACCTTCAAACTGGCTCAAATACATTTTTGTTCAAAACCATTGTCTAAAAATTGGGGAATTTGTACAGGAAATTACACTTGAATTGAGCAAAAAGTGAACTATTATGGGTAAATAATATTTATTGCAAGTTAGAAAATGTGTTATCTCTTGGACATTTTTTTCCAAAAAAGAGCACATTCAATGTGTCCCCTCCTAATAGAATTAAGATGATGTCTACTTAAATCAATAAAAACTGAAATATTTTTTTCTGTGAGATCACTATTGAGAGAATTATACAAGCTAGGCTGGAACATTATTTTTAGGAAAGATACTAGGTTAAATCTAAGGCATTGGAAGCATCTGGGAGGTCCTTATCTGAATGTTTTCATGTGATAAAAGGATAATATATTTGTATCATGTAAGAGCAACATATGTTCATACAGCTGAGTTTTTCAGACTTACAGACTGAAAATTCACAGTCTATACAGAGAAGTTTTGAGCACACAGGAAAGAAATTTTTAACATCCCATGCCTGTACCTCTATTCAACAGAGAACAACCTCTGCAATTAGCTGTTTAAAATGGACAGAGCCTGTTTTCTCTCTTTCTTTTGACAGTGACAAATTCTTTGCATTATGAACAGCCCTAGCTATAAATCTCACTTAAGGCCAAAGCTTTGCACCATCTCATTGTCAGTGTTCAGCCACAACACGCCGCATTCACCGCATTCACAGGCTCCGAGCTCGAGCCTCAGAATTCAGTCATTCACAAAAACTGAATCAGGAGCTTTTACCTCGACACACCAGGATGACCCCAGTTTCTGGAGGCAAGCAGATGTCATCCTTCAGGGTGAGTGTTCTCAAATGGTGCCTGGGGGAGCCTGTGGCCACCAGCTAATGAGGAGGCTTACAAATGCCAAGGAGGAAAACAAAACAAGCAGGAGAGTTTGTGCCTCGAGAGTTTGCACAGCGCTTTGTACTGTAAAGCAGGGAGAGCTGCAAAGAATGAGACTGGCTAATTTCCAGTGCACTTCCATGATACTTTATTGAAATGAAAATAGACCTGAACAGTGTGGGAGAGGGGCAGAAGCCTGAGGTTTCATCTGAGGAAAGCAGTCTTTCTGTGACAAGACTTCATCCTGTGGCTGCTGTTTTATCCCTGTGGGTCCACTTGTTGTTACTGTCCATGAGTAACCTATTGGCAAGTTGCCATCTCTTCAAGTCCTTTTTTTTTTTTTTTTCTCCTCTCCTTATGCAAAATCTTTAATGGTTTCTGATCTCTCAGGGAGATATTGCTGCTCTTTTCCCTCCCATTTTGTACTTTACAAGTAAAGATGTGTTACAGGTCAGCTCTGTGCTCTGCAGTAACACAGACTAAAAAGTCAGAAGCCACCTCTGGGTGAGCTGGTGTAACCCTGCCACTCACCAGGCCACAGCATGGGAAGCTGCCAGCTCACGTCCTGGAAGCAATAAAGATGTTTTAGCATCATTCTGCAGCTCTTGACCTGCCTCTCCACAGGAATAATTCATTCAATTGACATGTCTCTGCCATCCAGGTACCAGGTCTATAATGAGCCTGGTTGGGGTGATATCAAGGATCTCTGCCATGATCTGAGCTGTGCTTTTTGTCCATCTTCTTTCCCATTAGTTCCTCTCCAAATAAGACAGGACTTTCTGTGTCAATTTTTTCTCATTTATAGCTTTTGTGTCCCCTAGAGGAATATACTTCACGCTGTTAATGTTTTCTGTTAGACACCACTGCTGTACCCAAGTATGTATTGTGCAGGGCCTGGTTTTGATGTGTCCAGCTTGATGTGTGAATTGCAAATTAGCTTGGGTAGTTTGCCTGTGGTGTGGACGTCACCCACAGCGTGGCTCTTTCAGTAGCCTGAGATGGAATCACAGAGTTCCTGACTCAGGAAGAGCTCAGTAGAAATGTTATGAGCTGAGAACTTGGAACAATCATGGTGTTAAATCTCACCAAGCTTGGTGGCCCTCATGAAAACTGTTTCTGAGCATGATGCCCAGCCTACAACAATTCCCAAACCATGGCAAAAAATTGATCTGGAAAGCTGGCCCATGCCAAAACTGTTCCTGTGACTGATCTCACACTTTCTCTGTATGGACAACCAATCTTCAGTGTCTCCAGGGATGTTCCTGGCACTGTTAACTTACTGAAGTAAAATCTACCAGGCTAGGCCCCAGAATGTAGTACTGGTAAAGAGTTTTATCTGATTCCTCATGACTCAGTGATTCTTTCTCTGTCCTGTATTTCTTTTCCTTAAAAAACAAACAAGCAAGTAAAAAAAATCCAACAAAACAACCGTCTGTAGATGAAGGCAGTGTCCAGAGGTCTTAGTACACAGACGCAGTGAAATGGGGAGAGTGCAGAAATTAACTCTCTTGTGAGGATAGTGTAGGATTCACTAGAAAATAAAATTGCAGAGGGACATAAATGCAGATATCTGGTGATTTTGAAAAATCAGGTTTAGCCCACTTACAAAAAAGTACTGAAGAGCATGCAGCAGGTCATCAGATAATGAGTGAGAAAAGTAAATATATGGTGAGCTTGTGAAAGTACGGTAAAATTTTCTCCCAAGGTAAGGTAGACTACTAAGAGCTTTGGCTGCTAAAATAATAAATAAAATTGAATTATTTCTGAAAAGATAGTTCAATTATGTAAATCAAAATAACACTGACATGGAAGAGAAACTAAAATTACAGTATTAAGCATATAAAATTAGCAACTCAAAAGGGTTATTGACAGAGGCCGATTTGACGTTAAAATATATACTAGAAGTTGCTGTTCCACTAGAAATTACTTCCAAAAAAGAAGTATGGCAACAGTTTGACACCATTTCTTTTAAGCATAGAGCTGCTTACGTTGTCAGAATGCCTATATAGAACTTAAGTTCAAGAGCAGACTTGTAGAAAATGCAAAAATCTTGTGCAGCTGTCTACAAAAAAAAACCCCAAAACCTGATAACGATGCTTTGAAGGCAACAGTTTGCAGATGACAACTCAGAACATCTCTGTCTGCTCTTGTTTTTCATGAAGATTGGTTCTGTAATCTATCTTAGTAGTGCATTCCTGTTATTTTTAGTGACAACATACAGCATCCTGCTTTAAAATATTCCTTTACAAAACATGGAGAAAACATATATTAAAAGCATTAAGAAAGGAGATGGATTTTTCAAGATGTATAAGCACTTCCTGTAATTTCAAATAGAAGTATCTGGACTGACTAGCTGGCTTACTGATCTCAGCAAATAGAGGGAATTGTGACACAGTGTCATCACAAGGGAGATGCAGTGATCACCATGGAGTCAAAGCGGGAAAAGAGGAAGTTTAAATTTTTTTTACAGCTTGTATAGATTTTAGAAAAGAGACTACATTGGAAGACTGAGGTTCAATCTCTTCAATTCCACTGGTCTTAGAAAGTGTCTATCAATTGTCCTTTCACAGAAAGGAACTTAAACAAGATAAAGAATTCTGTAAACATTTCTTTGTTTACATGAAATTTCTGACTCTAAGAACTTGAAGGCTGGAAGGCAAGACAGCAGGCAATCACCATTTTTCCAAGCAACTGTGTTCTTCTATATAACTGTGTGTTCCAGTGGAACTCTGTGAAAACCAGTTACAGATCTTGTAGCATTCAGTGTTTATGTTGATAAAATTCAGTATAAGCTTTGCAGGTAGCACAGACTGGTTCCATAATTATATATTTGGTACAATAGGACAGCCCTAGAGAGTGATCTAAATCACCTATGATTGTAGTCCATTAAGATAAAACATATTTTGATAGAGCCAGATAAAAGGTCATGTGTATGAGAACAATAACTAGCTGCCAGACCTAAAAAAATCTTGCAAAGAAAAGGCTTAAGAGAACTGAGGAGATAGCAGGAAAAAAAGCAAGGTAGAAATTTCCATCTGCTGTTGCAAGAAAGGTTTGCCATCGCACATGCAATCATGACGTGTAACCGAGGATTTATGTCTTTGTCTGAATATGGAACTGATGGGTCTACTTGGATCACTGAATAAAAAAAGTCTGGGTGTGATTAAGGGCTGGACAAAGGGTTGCTCGCTCTGCTTACATGGCTGATTCATTCCCCATCGTAGTCTTGGCCCACACCAATAAATATCCTCCAAGGCATGGACATAGATTGAAGGATATCAGTAACCGTTCCCCAAAGCCAGTAGATGGGGCACAAAGCTAAATTACCTTTGACCACCCAATTCAGCACAATTTTCCAACTCTTATTGTTTCTATCCCAGTATTACCCTCAGAATACTTTGCCCAGATACCTGGCACTCCTCTGTGTATGTAACATACAGGCCATGGGAAACCCTGCACCAAGTGCTGTGTAAAACATACAGGGAGTTTCTGCCACTTGCATCAGGGCCAAACTCTTGAGATCTTTTCTTGAAAGAGTCATATTCTCCCTCTGTCATTTTCTAGCCATTTTATCTCCAGAAAAATCGAAGACGATGAGAGAAAGTTCTTTTGCAAGAGGTTAAGACTGTGTTCTGTCTGTCTGTAACATTGACAAATCCAGGGCTGTTAATTCAGAAAAAAAAAGAATATTCATTCCGGCAGAATGGATTAAATTTGGAATAGATCTTGGTAAAAGGTTCACTGCTAATATATTAGCACAGCAAACCCTAAAGCAATGTGTAATGCATTCTTGGCATAGCCTTCATCTTAGTAGCAGCAAGGCTGTGGTTATATTCCATGCTTACTCCATATTTTCAATTGAATTCCATATTTCACTCTAAATAGAGTACACTACAGTAATCCAGTCTTGAGATGACAAAGGTACGTAGCAAGTTTTATTGAGGTGGAGAGGTTGTATTTGCCTTTGCAGGCAAAGATGTTTATATTATTTGGGACTGTAATTGCAAGGAGATTCTTAAGGTCTTATATCACACCTGAATGGCCACCTGACACCTCCCAGAGCACAGTCACACTCATTCAGCTTTGATACTGATCTAATATTTGATCAGCATCTCACCTGAACTTTACAGTTCACCCAAATTGTCTCAGGTGATGTGTAACACATCTGCAGGCAGCTAATCATCTTCAGCAGCCTTGCTTATGGGGGTACTCAGTTAGCCCATTGCACCAGCTGGAGCCAATGGGACAGATATGGAAAGTTTCATCAGCATGCTGTGTGCAAGCACCAACTCCCCCAATTCCATTCTGAGCTAGCTCAGTTGTTTCTTTATTGTGCCTGTAATGCAATTCATTCAGAGCAGGAAATAATCCCCAAGTTAGAAATAAAGTGCTTGACTTTCACGTTTCAAGGGAGGGCTGCTAATTAGCTAAAAATCTCACACCATTTTATTTATATAGAAAGCAAATTTGATTTTGAAACCACTGAGAAGCAATAACCACAGAACTTTATGATGTCACTATTAAAGAGATGTTTTTTCAGGCTTTATTTATGACCTAATTTTATACAGCCTGCAGTGTTGTGGGCATATAGGAATACCAACTAAGTGCAGGGAAATCAGAGGCCATTTGAAAAAGTCATTTGCTTGGTGATCCCCATGGGCTGATTCCAGTAGAGGATTCAGGTACGTGTAAATTCTGTCACAGAAACACCAAACTTTCAAGAGGCTGGATCCCACTGATGAATCAAGAAACAAAAAATAAAAAGGTGGCAAAGCCGAAGAAATTTAGAAGTATGATTTAAACATGTGCACTGAGTAAGTGGTGGAGGTGCATTGACTGGTGGCCTGATCTGGCCAAAGGTCTATTCTTTACCACAGAATATCATGTTCAGGATGTTTACTGGGGGGGAATTGGCTGGAAGGGGCTGATCACTGCTCAAGGATGAAGTGGGCATAGGTCAGTGAGTGGTGCGCAATTGCACTGTACATCACTCATTTCTCGTGGGTTTTATTTCTCTCTTTCCTTTCCCTTTTCATCATCATAATTTTTTAAATTATTATTATTATTATTATTCACATATTAAACTGTTCATATCTCAAACCATGGCTTTACCTTTTTTCCAATTTTCTCTCTTATCCTACCAGGAGGAGGGCAGAGGGGAAGTGAGCGAGCAGCTGTGTGGCACTTAGTTGCCAGCTGGGATTAAATCATGGCAGCAGACAAACTGCTTTCTGAGGGGAGATGTACAGGTTTGAGTCTGCTGTTTCTGCTTGAAAAAGAAGTGCCACCTTGTCATAGGAACTACACACCACAGTATATAATATATACTAACAAAGGCTATAAATGTATTAACAATGGTTCAACCACTGCCTTGCAGAGTGGAGTACATACTGTGCCCACATTTCTAGCTGGCTAGGTTCAGGGGCTCCACCTTCCACAGTGTGGATTTTAGGATAGCCTTTGAGAAAAAGGCTTTGCTGAGCTGTGTACTCCAACCAGTCCCTCTCTCACTTGCCTTCTGAAGTGCAACACTGTAATGATACATTAGAAACAGCCACACCAGTTGTCATCCAGATTCCTGTAAAAGCTCTTCTGGGCTGATTATGCCTCTTTTCTAGCAGGTCTTGGATTATTTCTTATTTTAGAAAAAGAGAGAGAACAATTCTTTACATGGGCAGATTTTGATAGGACAAGGGAGCGACAGTTTTAAATTAAAAGAGGAGAAATTTGGATTGGATGTTAAGAACAAATTTTTCACTGTGAGGGTGATGAAACACTGGAAGAGGTTGCCCAGAGAAGCTGTGGATATCCCATCCCTGGAAGTGTCCAAGGCCAGGGTGGATGAGGCTTTGGGCAACCTGGTCTACCAGAGGGTGTCCCTGCCAATGGCAGAAGGTTGAAACAAGATGGTCTTTAAGGTCCCTTTCAACCCAAACCACTCCATGATTCTATGATTCTATTATTTCTGGAATAGCTGTACTAAGTAATAGAAGAGATATTTGTATCTTGATGAAGATTACTCTCCCTCACACCCTAACTCCAGGCCCAGAATTCACTTTCCATTCAGCCATTAGCAGCAGAAGGGATGTAAATGCAAAACATGCAGCTCTGCAGGTGATTGTACCATATCTCACAGCTTATTTTGGCTGTGAGTAGCCTGTATGTCACACAGACTCCATGGAGTCAGCTTTCCTCTGTGTAAAGTCTAAAAGAGAGAACCTCTGGGAAGCGAGGTAAATTCTTCACAAGTACAGCATACTCGGAGGCATGCAAAACCGTCCCTTGACTTTTTAAGGACTTACTGTTGAAGCTATTGTGGTCATTTGGAGCCTAAAAAATAAACACTGTCTCCAGACACTTCTCTTCTGGAAAGGCTTAAAATCTCTTGTCCCAAGAGGGAGAACAAGTCATCCCCTCATCTACCACTCAAGGCAATGTTCAAAAGTTGTACTTACATATAGATCAGCTTAAATCTCAGCTTCAAGTGGTATGACCCAGCTGCAAAAGCTGCCAACTCACAGATGTTTTTTGTCTCCAGCTGTATACTTATCTCTCAGAAGACTACCCTGGGTCAGGGGATGGCAGTGATTATCCATATTTCTTTCCTACATCCAAAGCAATCATTTTAAAGCTGCACAGTCTTTCTCACAAGCCCTTGTCTGGGTCTTGTCTAGGTCATATATTACTACTCCCTATGAAAACTGCAGAGTCTTGCTAGATTGACTATAAAATATCCTCAAGTTGCTGCAGGTTTTTGATTTGTTGCACAGTACTTGATGAAATTCCTTTCAGCTAAATATGAATGAAGACTCAAGGTTTATACAGCAGCCTTGCAAGAAGGGAAGGTCATCATAACTCTGTCTTCTGAAAAGAAAATGAGGGCTAAAGGAGTGTAATTATGCATTTTTTTTTCTGCAAGCAGAAAGTAAGCTCTGTATTCAAATGCTTTGAGATAGTGATGGCAATCATTGATATCTATCACTTTTGCTGTTAACAGGTATTTGGGGTGGTCCCAGCAATAATTTTTAAATTTTTTAAAAAGAAATTTACTCCAGCTGACAAAAAAGTTCCATTATTAGTGCTTTAGGAGAAATGGAATGGACTGCAAATCTTTATCACTGTAAACCTGGGTGAGGGTCTGTGATCTTCCTTTTGAGGATTTGTCATCAGAACCAAGCACAATGTTTAATGAAGTGAAAAACACCAAGCAATGTGTGAAGATCCATCACACCAGTAAAATACACAGGTAACTAGGGCAAAGTTACTCCTTCCCCGGTAGGCTGGCAGAACATTTCAGGAGAGGCAGGAGAACTCCAATCCAGCTGTGGTCCAACCACCCCCATGCAGAGAGTGGAGTGTTTTGGGAGGTTTCTGCCTGAGCTGCTCCTCAGGACCCATGGCATCAAGGCTTCTGCATGGACACATGGGCTTCACCCACCAGAGATATTTTTTGCTCAGTTCTCTACCCCCTCCTTGTTCTCACACTCTTCTTACACAGACAGACAATCTCTGATACATCACAGAAAAATAAATATTGCTGATTTGAGATGGATTTATTTTTTATAGCTTCTGTCACCAGCTGTGTTTGCTGTACAATCTGCTGGCCACAGCCACCACCCTGCTGAGCTACCTCTGCCCACCAGCTCCCCCACAGGGCTTCAGTTCTTTTAGAATGGAATCATTTGCAGCATGATTTTCATGTAAGCTTTGCAACAAAAGAGAAATTTCCCTTGCCCCTCTTAACAAAGAAAAAAAACAGCAAACGGTGAACTCTTCTAACAAGGACAGTCTCATCCTACTGATTAATGCAGGGTGTGGCAGATATTGAGGTGTATTTGTCCTGGCCTGACTGCCAGTGTTTTTAAATGCATGGGATGTGGCTCTCTTTCATCCCCTAAATACCTCAATTGTCACTAAAGCACTAATGCACCTTGTCTTGTCTAGTTAGAAGCCCACAGACACACTAACACAGCTCAGAGCACTCTCTCCAATCCCTGTAAGAAAAGCCGTCAACTCATTCTCTCTTCACTCTCCCAAGGCCTCCAAGAAGTAGCTTACACAAAGAATAGAAAATTGTAGACTTTTCATGTCTGTAAAGCACCTGGGTGGTAGAATTTTCCAGAAGACATTACCAACACACATAAAATTTGTTTCATTCATATATGGAGTTTAAAGGTAGAGAATAAGTTGGGTTTTTTTAAAATTTCTTTGCAAATTTAATTTCTAGTTACAAAGGACAAGATGATGATTATCATAGTATTATTATTCCGGTGTCAAGGAAGATTCAAGCATGGTATAACTCCAGCAGCACATATAAACACGGTACACTTCTTCTGTACCATATTTTTTATCATCACCATGGCTACATAGAGTCTTTAATGGTTATTCAGCTTTTTGGCACTATAAATTTGTGTGCTGGACCTCCTTTTTCTCAGAATCCCTTCAGAATTTTGTCAGAAAAAATTGTCAAAACATTTCTGAGATACACTTTTCATTCCCTGCATTTTCACTCCATAGTAAGTATGCTTGCTCCAGTTTTAGAAAGCAATAACAAGTAATATCTATTCTTTCAATTTTTGTATGGCCATTTTAGATTTCCCACATGGAGAGAGTTGTCTTTCCTCTAAAAGGATCTAATGGAACTATATCCTTCTCATCTGGTCCTTGTATCAATCCTATCTAATATTCTTCTCCACAGAAACAAAGAGTTTACAGTTTACAGTTCAGACACTAAGTACTTTGATTAACTGTTTGAGATTGTGACTAAGCACTAATTCTTCTGATAGGTGAAGAAATTTAGTTTGGAGCTCTTGACCTCAAAGATACACATTTTTGGTTTTGGTATCATTTGTCTAAACATCTAAACATCTACATTTGTATCAGCTGGTGCTTGTGGCCAGCCAGTATTTCCTAAGACATGGAATTGGTTTAGTATCTAAAAGTATCTAAAAGAGTCATTGTAAGGACCATTAGCAGTTAACAAACAGATTTGTTCAAACTTTTCCCTCGTGGTAAGAGAAAAGTGTGCAAAACTCTGAAAGGCATTGGAGCAAAGCTTAATCCTTGACACTATGCATATATTAACCCCTGCAAAGACTTTGATCAAATCCCTAAATGTCATCAGCCACCTTTCTGTTTCTTCCAGGCCATATAACATCACACAGATCATGAGAATTGACCTTGATTGTCTGCAGGCATGCCCGAGGATATTTACATCATCCACACACAGCCCAGAGATGCCAGTCTCTGCTCCTTACAAGATCTAAATAACTGGCAGTGAATGGAAAGCAGAATTGCACACCCATACAATAATTTAGATTAGAAGAATCTCCTGGAGGTCATCTGGCTCATGCCTGTCACCTCATCTCCACATCCTCATTTAGTTCAAAGCGGGAAAACTTCAAAGAGGGGTCTATCTTCAAGTCAGATCAGGTTGCTCAGGGCCTTGCCTACATCAGGTCAATTAATCTGTTTCTACCAGGATAGAGAACCCAATTGGTTGTACATGTGAAAGAGCAGATTCCCCACAGGAGCATTTCAGTATCTAGCACAAGCAGCTTTCTCAACTCATCCATCAAAAACAGCATAGTCACGGACAAAAGCAAGCCAAAAAAGCATCCCCTGTAGTTTCACTCCAAAGCCAGTCCTTTGATATCAGTATATGCTCTAAGAGCACTCTATCAGTGATGTTCATGCTGCCTGCAGACCACAGCAGCTGGAAATCTCCAAAAGCATTTTCTCCACAGGGCATGAATGGAAGCCCTGAGGTTTGATTATTCTGTTCCTTTTTTCAGAGGTGGGGGTGTCTACCTACCCATGGAGCCCTCTGTAGACAGCACAAGCAAGATGTGTCAGATTTTGCTCATGGGGCATCAGAGACAGAACGCCTTTGTAATGAATGACCAGGTCAATTCACTTCATCCCCAGTGGTTTCTATACTGCTGAGGGTTCTGAGAAAAAATAATGAGAGAAAACAGCTAGTTCCTCCATTGTATAGCTCTAGACCATCTTGCTTACAAAGTGCCTGACACTTCAGTGGGTCCTATGAGGTCCCAAAATACACCTTCTCTGTTTCCAAATGGAAATGCAAGGGAGCCAATTCCCATTCGAATTGTTTCATCTTAAAACAACAGGAACAAGAAACCTGCTTCACTCTCTGCACTTTATAGATGACACTGCTGTCACTCTGCCCTGCTCAGCAGGCACAGCCAGGACACATCTCCCATGGGCAAGTGCATTTGCACCCTTGCGTGCTGTGCAAAATGCACAGAGAGGTAACATGCGTCAAAAACCTCCAATTACTGAACACATAAAGCAACTTTCCTCTCAGTGCACCACATGATTGAGTCCTAATTAAGCATCACATTCCTCCTGGATGCAAAAGCAATCCATTATGGACAAACAAGTCAAAAAGCCAAAATAAAAACCAGTCAGATATCTCAAGCATGCCTGACAGAGCTATTTAAAGGATTCTGACCATTAGCTATCACTTCGATTTTGTCACTTTTCATACTGATATGAAAGGTGGCAGAGGAGCTATTTTCTCAGTCGCTTGCTTCTTCACAAAAGGACACAAACATCAAACACAAAATATTCAGAAAAAAGTGTTAGCTGTCTTTGTTACCATTTCATCTTCACCTGACTCTAATGTTATTGTCTGGGGTGGGGAGAGCTCATGTCTGAACAGCCAAATACTACCTTTAAGGCTTTCAAAGAATAGTCTGAATATGAAAAAGATATGTCTACATATGGATGACCACACTGGACTTTAATGATTGATCTCCATATATATTTTGCTGGTGCAACAAAAAGACTTAGACCCAGATACATATATATATATATATATATGTATGTATGTATGTATGTATGTATGTATGTATGTATGTATGCATTTATTTATATGGCATCTTTTCAATATTTATTTTTATGGTTTTACGTACAACAGCCAGCAAGATTGTGAACATCATAGGTTTACTTCCTTTGCTGTTATCCAAAAAAAAAGCTGTATTTCAAACCCATGATAATCTGTGTAGTTCAAAGACTAGTTTTATGAAAAGACAGGCAATGCAATATGAGAGTGGCTTTGTTTGAAATTAAGCCATTCCTCAGAGTATCTTGTTTTTTGTCTTCTTTCTCATACACACACACAAAATTCCTCATAGTAATGCCTTTCCTTATAATTAGACAGAGGGCAAACACAAAGAATAAATCTCTCACATGTCCAACCAAATGGGTTCTCTATCCAATTAGCAATTCATTCACCACTATAGGAAGGAGTGGAGTTCCCATACAAACCTCCAACTAATTCTAACTGTAAGGTAGTCTGGGGGCTGGAGCACTTGGCATACAAGGAAAGGAGAGAAGCACTGTTCAGGCTGAAGAGGTGAAAGCAAAGATGGAATCTTATTGCTGCCTTCAACTACCTCATGAAAGCTTACTAAGAATATGGAGTCATATTTTCATGGTAGCTCCATGGCCAAAGAATGAGAGGCAGTGGACATAAGCAGCAGTACAGGAAAACCCAACCAGATTTTGGGAAATTTTTTTTTGTGCAGTGAAGGTGACTGAGTATCAAACAGAGTGTTCAGAGAGCTTGTGGTACCTCCCTCTTTGGAGAGATTCAAAACCTGATGTAGGCAAGAACCTGAGCAACCTGATCTGACTTGAAGATAGACCCCTCTTTGAAGTTGTCCCGCTTTGAACTAAATGGGGATGTGGAGACGAGGTGGCAGACATGAATCAGATGACCTCCAGGAGATTCTTCTAATCTAAATTATTGTATGGGTGTGCAATTCTGCTTTCCATTCACTGCCAGTTATTTAGATCTTGTAAGGAGCAGAGACTGGCATCTCTGGGCTGTGTGTGGATGATGTAAATATCCTCGGGCATGCCTGCAGACAATCAAGGTCAATTCTCATGATCTGTGTGATGTTATATGGCCTGGAAGAAACAGAAAGGTGGCTGATGACATTTAGGGATTTGATCAAAGTCTTTGCAGGGTTTAATATATGCATAGTGTCAAGGATTAAGCTTTGCTCCAATGCCTTTTAGAGATTTTAACAACAAATCACTTCCCTTATTTGACTCTTGGCTGAAACTCCTCTTTTACTGAGGTTATGTCCTTTCTCTGTCTCAATTTAAATTCTTTCTTTTCTTCTCAAACAATGAGGTATAAAGTCTTAATTTTCAAAAAATAAATGTTTATCCTTTTTGTAATTTACCTCATCAGGACTGCTCAATAGAAGCACCAATGATACAACTTGAATGACAGTTTGGGGGCTATGTGTATCTATCTGTTCATTAGAACATGGCCCAGTGCCAATAGCAATCTGCCAGTGCATAGAACTAGATGCCAAAAGAGTAGACACACTGAGTGAGCCCAGAGCTGAATCCAAATCTTGAGTCAGGCATTAGCATTATATCTGGGGACAGATTTGTACCTCATTGTGACATGTGACACAAGTTCCAGAACTTTAACCAACAGTCTGCAAGCTTGGTCTCAGAAACATATAAAACAATTCCATTTAGAATTTTTTTTCAGTAATATGTTTCTAAGGAATAAAAATTACCCATGGGAAAGTAAACTTTGTCAGTGATTTGTTGGCTGAAAATATCTGGGAGCCACTAACTAGAAACAGACAGTCATTGCTTAGGGCAGGCTAGTATTTTAGATCTTTACTTCCTTGACATATTTGGTGTTTTATCCATCAGCACCAGGAAACACCTCCACATATAACCTGGATCATATATTTATATATGTTCACCACAGCATCACTTCGAACCACTAGCAGGGGTTGTCTTCCAAAAGGGACATCCAGCATGACAAAGCTCATTATGACAGCATTCACAGGCACATGGAAAGTCTAGGTTTAATTCCTTTCCCTGGCTGATGAGACTGCAACCTCCCATCTTCCTAAAAAGGGGCTTATCCATCACCTGTCCTCCATCCTAATTCAAGAATATCCTCCTCAACAAACTCTGTAGAGTGAAGGAAATGCATTGAAATGTCTTGGGACAAAGTCTGTGAGTGTGAATGAGCCTGGCTGCAATTAGAAAACTCCCATCCCTCCCAGTTAGCATTTAAGATGACTTAGCCTCCTTTCAGTTTCCAGCTGTTCTTTGGTTATTGGTCTCTGTGCCAACAGTTTGATTTGCACTTGATGTAAGAGCTGAGAGCTTGAGCACTTGGACAATCCTTGAAAGCAGATACCACATACTTTACTATCACCCCTTTTACATGCAGTATGGACAAATACAGCACAGCAAGAGAAACAAATCCAAGTTTCTTCTAGTGTTTATCAGTGGAACACTGATTGTTTCAGTATTGTAATTAAAGGATATTAAAACTTAACAGTAAAGTTTCTCATTTGTTTGAGCTTGGAAGGCAGATGAAATACGTTACTAAATTGTGAATGCATCATCAGTGTTGTCTATTCTATTATAACTAATGATAGAAGAGATACAGAAGTGTAGCATAAAAATTATATTGTCCATTTTTGACAAATTGTAGGTTTATGGTACCTGTCATTTTGGAATGCTTTCAGTTTTGATGAACACTAAGATGAGGTAGGTCATTTAGATATTATTGACTCTGCCATTATGGTATCAGTCATAAGTATTTAAAGCATTTAACCCTCCATGAGGAGCTTTGAACTATAAATGGCATTCTGTAATAAGGACAGCCTGCTGTTTTACAGCAGTGACGCCAGATGTGTGGTCTCTTTTGTGGCTGCCTGTACTGCCACAGGAACTTCTGTGGTTCTCATGGTTCTTGGAATAGCACTTTCATTGAAGACAATTAAACTCTACCCATATTGGGATATAGCAAGCATCTTTTTATTTGCTTATATATTTGAACTCATTCTAGCTAAATTGGACCATCTTTTCTGGAGTGATGTTAATGGAGTTTGGAATCAGTGAGCAAAGTAACAAACCAGGTAAACAGGAGATGCAGAATACATATTAATACAAGACAACACATTCCTTTACTAGAGCCCACAATTAGGCTAATAACACTATACTCAGCTTTTTCAGCAAATGGCCTTGTTTTTCAGCAGGCCTGAGCACTGACTGTCACAGTGATTTTGCAGGAAGCCTCTGTTCATTCATCCAAAGCATGCAAATGTGGACATAGCACATTAACTCAGACACCCTCTTAAAACAAACCTGGGCATAATGTTCACAAATCAAACTGTACATAGAAAAAGGAACCTAGAGCCTAACATTAAGTTCAGTGAGGTCAATATAATATTTCCATTCATTTTCTTAGGTTTTGGGTAAGTCACAATGAAGATTCAGTAGGTGTTCAGAGCATGAAGTCACAGTTTTGAATTTCATGTGGTCTAAGTGTGAACCCAAAGCACAAACAAAAATGCTAAGTACATTCAGTTCAGTACAGAGATAGTTTTTCCTACCACTAACCTTTCCAATTTAAAATATACCAGCAATTAAGTTTTCATCCCAGTTTGCATTAAATAAGTATGGGTTTTTTTATTATTTTTAATTTCCAGTTCTCTGTGAACTTCATAGTTCCAGCTTTCCTAATTGTGTCCATCTGCAGTCTGTATCCAGCCTGCAGACCATCTCTTCTGAGACACTGGCAAAGAAGCACTTCCCATATGCTGTTCATCAATGTCAGACAAGCACCAGCTACATAGGTATCGGATATTTGAGCATTTAGAATGCACCTAACTTTTTCACTGTTCACACAGAGCTCAATGCATTTGCTTAAATATGGTACCTACTGCCATTTGGAATTATGTAGATCATGTGAGACACCTGCACATGGCACAAGGTGGGTGTTACAGCAGTGCTGCAGCATGATAGCAGTCATGAACCCTTCTGAAACCACAGCTGACATTCAGGTAGCATTCTCTGGGGCATCTTCTCTTACACTAATGGCAACATTTGGGCTACTGGACCACATCCACCAAGTTAGGCAAAGGAGTTTCCATAGGTATTGCAAGTATCAACCTGGACTGCCTATAAGAATATACTGATGCCACTAAATAGAGAACAGACTAGGATATGATCCTGGCATTTTGAGGCCATGCAATGTAAACTGTGCCTTGTCCATGCTGATGAGAACTTGTTTCTGAGAAGCAAACTGCCTGCACCCACAGACCACAACTCTTGGTCCTGGACCTCCTGTTGGTCATGCATTGTGTTGCTCTAATCTTAGAAAATACTGATTTTGTGTGTGTGTGTTTCCAGTTCAAACAATCAGAAATAATGTGAGAGTTGTGCGTGATCCATGCTTGTGGCAGCACTGAACTGAGCATATGTGTCATTTGGCCCTTGAACGTGGCAGGGAAGATGTATGGTTGTGCAAGAGAAGGCAGAGCCTGCCAGGACAGCATCAGAGAACTGTACAGAACATAGGGAATTGTAAACATGCAGTCTCATGTGCCTTGCATGCTGGGAGCCATCTCTGGAATGAACTCTCCACCAAGCCATGGCAGGACATTGCAATGGAGAAAGCACTTGGAGTGATTGAGCACAATTCCAGGCAACATGCTAACAATTTAGCACCATGAGCCAGCTGAGGTCCCATGCTTGTGCAATTTCCTATTTTTATGAAATAATGTAAATCTATCTTCAGCGTATACTGATTAGTATTATTGATACTAGAGTTAAAAATGTATGCTTATACAAACATACTTACATTTATGTCTTTTCAAATATAGGAGCAATATCAATTAAAGTGTGCTTGAAATTTTGGTATTATTTTATCCTGGATTGTGTCCAGGTTCCAGAGAAGGACTGTGGTGAACAATTCTGCTCAGTCTTCCTGGAACTTAGTATGCCAATTCCCTTAGCAGACCATATAAAGCAACACATTCAGCAGCATTCCTGCCTAAGATGTGTGAGATTGATGTACTGATTGATGTAACCTACATCTCATGGAAAGTACATGGTCTGTGGACAATGTATATGCGCCCTAAAAACAAGAGTCAGTGAGAATTAAGCACTTAATACTGGCTAAAATCTGTTCCTGTCTCCAATAAAGCTAATCTAAATGAGTATTATGATGCACTAGTACTTTAATTTTCAGCAGCCTTCCTGTTGTGGGAGTGAGAGTGCTCTGGGGAAGCAAATCATCAGGACATTGATTTAATATCAGTTTTGATTTAAGTTTCTTGCAACACAGTGGGTTATGCTGACTCTCAGACTGTGTGTGTTGTTTGGATTCTGGATAAACAAAACAGTTCATTAGAAAGACATTAGTACTTTTGTTTTGACTTCTCAGGGCAGGAGGAAGGGGGAATATGCCTTACATTTGCTGTTATTTTTAAAATTTTAAACACTGAAAATCATAGCTAATTTATATGTGATACATTTCCATATCAGCTCAAAATACACTTCATGAATATTACTGCTGGTAGAGAAGCCACACTTTCATACGTCTTTGCTGTTCATAAGCAAGTTTTCTTTTTACAAGTGAATACATAGATCCTTTTGTGACTACTGTACTGCAAGCTTCCCATAAAGCTGAGTATTTGTGCCTTTAATGATACTTTGTATCATTACTTTTCTATGTGAAGAATCTCATCCACACATGTCTGCAAGATGTCAGCAAGAATTGTGAGTATTTTGCTTATTATGAGAAAAGATCTCTTGGATTTTTTAGGATGCTTTAGTCCCATAGTATGGATTACCACTAATTTTGTGAATAGTTTCTTTGCTGAGGTGAACACCTAGAAATCATCTGTCTGCTGAGAGAAAGTAGCTTAGCTTGTTTTCCCTAAGGACTGCAGCCAGAGCTATCTGCTCCCAGTATTGTATTGGGAAAATTCTGTTTGTGATGAAAATAAAATTGGTCTGAACTGTAATGCAAGCTACCGCTCACTCATCATATTTCAGCAAGACCAACTCTTGATGTTTGGAGTCAAATTAATGCAAGGAGAGATGATTTCAGCATGCTATGAATTTAGTCTGCACATAATAATTTTGTTCTTCATTGTATAGGATTACATGCATCCATTGTGCATTCCTCAAAAGGAATTTTTAGTTCTATTCCTAGAGTTGTCAGGCATGTCTTTCTTTCTGTAATTGAATTTATTTATAGTTTGCCCGCTGGGCTCACTTGAGCTGGCCCTGTGCATTGTTTGCCCCATCCCTGTTATTGTAACATCTTGTTTCTCTTTTTGGTAAGAATAATCTGTGGATTTTTCATAAATCTGTGCTATCCTTATGGGAGGTTGTTCTATCTGGTTTTTTCTAGGTTTTTTTTTTTTTTTTTTTTTGGGGGGGGGGGGTTATAATGTTTTCTACTGACTGAATTCCTTTTGAATTTCAGAGAAAAATAAAGATTCTTGCACTGATACCTGGCTGTTGTCTGATTCAGAAGGAACAATTAAATAATCTACAAACTGTCCCAAGAATCTGAATCCAACCTAGGCAACATCACTGATTCTAGCTTGTCAAGTCTTAAAAAAAAAAATTGAAGTATAGAGCTTTCATTTGGCGCTTTTTTTTTTTTTTTTTTTTTTTTTTTTTTTTGGTGAAGATCTTTCTCAGAAAGTCATTCCAAAGTAGCAACTGTGACTAACATAGTGTTTTGGAAAGGCAGTTAACAGAAATATCTCCAAGATTACTCTGCTCTGAAATTCTTGTTCAACTACTTTTTTGTGATTACAGCATGATCATCCAATGGATTGATATGAAAAGAGACACTTGGAAAATGTATTTTGTGCACTAAGGTTTGTGTTGCTCCTGGAAGAGTTTAAAAGTAGGATTTTCAGTGCCTGTAGCTTCCAGCCATATTCAAGGGCACCTTGATTTAACTGTAAGCAGTGCCCCAGTGTATAGTCATAGGGTTATTTCTGTTCTTTGGGGAGAAAATCGGGCTGCAAATGCACACATCCTTCATGGCAGAATATCTGTCTAGAGAGAGGAAAGCAGATATATGTATAAGGGTAAAAATCCCAAATATAGCCTCTAATAGGTGTGATAATTATTTTCAGGAAAAAGTGATAAGATGCAGTTTAAATCCATGGGGCACATTGTTCCAATGAATGTGCAGTATATTTATTAGGGTACTCAAAGGATTTATAGCTGCTCCAAAGATGTACATCTGCTCTATGACTACAGGCAACTTTAGTTTCTAGGGAAAGTTTCTTGAAACTTTTTTTAATATGCTTTAACCTCTTGCATGCTGAGTTGACATACCTAAAAGTGAGATTCCTCATGCAGCCTTCACAGGAAAAGGCTAAATGACAGCATCCATCTGCTCTGGATGCTCAGACTGGGCTATCACCTCTGGCTTGGCACCAGCTCCAGACTGTTAGGACTCAGGTATATACCTCCCAAAACTTTTGTAAGTCATGATTTCTGGGAAAGGAAATTGGGGTATAAAGACTGGATGAAATTATAGCTTTTCCTGCAGCATCTGATTTAGATGACTTTGGCATGCAGTAGCAGTTAAATATAGGGGACTATATGTCTATGTAAACATATGGAATGATTTGCTGGTCCTGAAAAATGGGTATGCTTGGCAAAATAGCCCAACAAAAGCCCATGTCTACATTGCACAGCCCGACACACTTTGACCCAACAAATCTCCTGCCCTTTACCTATGCTCACACTGTCAGGCTTGTAGTGTGGAGTGCCAAGGAAAAGTCTCTTAAGCCACCTCCCATCTCTACATGCCTGCAAGGGTTGACTCATGTTTCCCCTCAGGTGTTCACAGACCAAAGCTGGAGCTATCACAACCCTGGGAGTTGATTACCAGATCACAGCCTCCTGGTTACCCCAACCACGCAGGACAGACAGAGCCAACTGAGACAGCAGAAGAAAGAGATACTGTGCTGCACAAAGGAAGAAGAAATTGAGATAGAGATAAAATTGAAAAAGAAAAATGAAAAAATCTCCCAGTAAAATAAGAAGTAATGAATTTTTCATTATATTCCAATGGAAGTTATTACCACTGTGACAAAAAAATATTGAACCTCATCACCTCTTCTCATAGCTACTGAATAACTTGTCTTCCTCATATGTGCCCATTTGTGGCTCAAGTTGTGAACCAGAGAGAATAAAACTGCTAGCTTGATATTTAGGGCAAGGTAGTCAACAATAGTTTGCTCTGCTGGCAAATGACCCATAGGTCAGCCCATTGCTCAGAAATATCACAGGAGGATGTTGCCATTCAGAGTGCTGACTCAGGGAGAGCAGAAATGCCAAATGAATGAGCAATCATCATGGTATTTTGATTAGCATGAAAAACTCAATTAGAATTCTGTACTTCTCCTGATTCTCGTTCTTCCTTGTGGCAATTTTTTTACACAACAGCAAGATGTTAACAGTGCAGAATAAAAGACATGCTAATAAGTATAATTTCCCTTTTTTTTTTCCCTGAACACCACATTTGCTTCATGTTCTTTATCTCGTTGTACATAGCAATTAAATAAAGAAAAACTGGTGCTAGGCTGTTTGTTTCTACAGGGATTTTAAATTTTTCAAGCCACTCCTCTCTGAGCATTTGTACATTTGAGAGCAATTGTACATTTGCTCCCTTTCCTCCACAAACTCCAGGTCCCCTCTAGGACCTGTTGTTCTTGTATGCAAAAATGTAGAGCAGTGAATAGCAGTGGAATGGTTGTCTGAAACACATTTTCATCTGTTTGTTTTTGGGTTTTTTATCCCGTTATCTTATTCATTATAAAATATTTCTGTTCCTCTATTACATTTTTTTCCTTTTCTTTCAAATTCCCTGTGTTTACTGTTATTGGCTTTGATGGACAGATGATACATTAGAGCCTGAGACACGTTTGACAGAATATGACTTTGGCCTGCATAAATTACTGTCAGGGAATTTTCAAGGAAGTACTGACATAAATTTGCAGTGACTCAAAAATGTGTTATAAATTATAACATAATCCCCGCTGCTGAATTATTTGATGCTTAAAACAATTAAGTTTTTACTTTAGGTGAATCCTCATAACTTTTCCTTATAGTTTAACTTCTCAAACTGCTCTGAGCTTCTTGGAGGAAAATATTTTAGAAGGGAAATTTTCCATCTCCCTTGCCAAAAAAACATATTTCTTTTCTGTCAAGCTTGTATCACTACTCTCATAGGTGGTTCAGAGATGGCAGGGTTTGGTCTTTCCTCACATACTTGTACCAGCTCCTACAGGGGGTAACCAGGATCCTTCTACATCATCCCACTACCTTCCTGATCCTTTTCTACTCCAAGTCACCAAATCCCAGCTTCTCAAATGACACTTTTGAAATACTCCAATTAAGAGGATAAGAAATGAAAGAGTTTGTGAAGCTCAGGATCCTTATGGGATCTTGAAAATATTCTTCAGGCAGTGGCCTATATTTTATGCATTCAGTATCAATGGTATCTTTGACTCAGTGAGAGTAATCTCTTCTGTCTGCTGAAGAGCTCCTGACTGGAAAATAACTAAAATAGACAGAAAATGTGAATGTTTCTATTATTATCTTTAGCTCCTGTATGACACTACCCTTTGTGAGGCTGTATATTCTTTTTTTCCATTTTGAGTTTTTTCTACACTGTGAAGAACTCTGGAGATATTTTCATAGACAAAATTGCAAGTTTTCTCAATTTTTCACTCCCAGTCCTCTGAAACTGCTTTTCTTAAAATCTGCAGTCTTCACTCTTATGGTAAAACAAATCCAATTTTCCAGGTTTTGTGACTATTACTAAATCCCTGAAAGATGGATTTCAAAGCTTCTAGATTATGGAGGCAAATAAACTGCAGCACTCATTACTTTTATAATGCCATTATTTTTATGATAGACTCCCACCCATGGGAACCCAACCTGTGATCACCAAATGCCTGGTGTGGCTGAAAAGCATCAGCAGACAAAGCAGGGGTAGGCACTTAGAAAAAAAAGCCAAACAAATAACCAGTGCACAGCTGCCTCCATCACGAGGGGGCTGGCCCAGGAGCTTGGCTGCTTTTAAGCTCCTGTGTGAGAGGAGCAAGCATCGATCTTCTGTCCAACTACTTGCTTCCATCAAGAGGGGTAACTGGCAGGAGGCTGCCTGCCAGCTACAGGCAGCTCTGCAGCTCAGTTCTACCTGTTTGTTCTCAGAGTCAGCTGTGAAGAACAGGCGGGATTGCCCGGGCTTCAGGGGAAGAATGAGACAAGAATATTTTACTGTTCTTTGTGAGGTGACTCACTAGCTATCCATTGCAAATTGATTTCTTCAAGTCCTGTAGTTTTCCTTTTACCACCCACCCTGCCCTCACAGCCCACAGCAGAAGATGCAGAACAGATGCATTCCCATTTTCCATTTGTACTTGGAAATATCCCAGTGACAGCATCCTTGTCCCAGCAGAACTACTCAGCCTGTCCTCCCCCTACAACCTCTGTAGGGGCCTCTTGCATTAGCACAAAAGGGAAGGGGAAGGTGCAAGCGCAGAAAGAAGGGTGGTACCTGTGGAGAAGAATAAAGAAGTGGGGGAAGAAAAAAAAAACCAACAAAATCAAGTTTACATACACACCTTCTTCTTGACTCAGGCCTCTTCCCCCTTGGCAGCACCCAGAAATGGTGTGACCCCCCTCAGCAGTGTGGTGACCTAGAGTTCCCAGATGCCAGCAGCATGCTTGTGGTGGCAGGGAGATGGATGGAGAGCTACAAAGCCTGCCCAAGAGCCACAACAAATACTTGAGCAGGAACACCAAGACTAGTTGCAGGCTGTGTTTACCTGCTTGATTTAAATATAGTTTGAATTGTGCTATATTAGCGCTGCTGTTAGGTAGACATGTTTGGAGAAGTGGGGAAACCTTTTACCTGATGCAATATTCAAGAAGGAAAAATAGAGTTTTCATTGTAAGGAAGGTACTAGAGATGTAGGGGAATGCTTTGCTTATCCAGTGGCTCTCTGATTTCAAATAATTTCCTTGGCTTGTGATTATTTTTCATCTATATGGGGTATTCCTTTCTTCTCTTCATTTTTCTATTTGGAATAAAAACTCTTTGGGAAAGAGAGCTCATTCAAATTCACACAGTATGCCTCAAGTGCTGGAAACTGTGCTCATTCTTATCCATCAGTGTTTGCTCTTTAAATTGTCCAGATTAGATTTCACAAATGGTTTTGCAGTGTATTGAATTTATGGCAGAGGTGAGTTGTGCACCTTGAATTCATACTGCTCACCAAGTCACAGAGCTCAGACTGAGGACTCCAGATACACATATCTGCTTCAAAGAGAACCAAAGAAGGGGCCCATTTCCTGATTCAGGATTAGATTGAACACCAATTTTGAAAGAATATCTAAATTCATGACTTTCCACCCGGCCATGGCAAAAACCAGGGAATCGATTAGTCTCATTAGATTTTTGCTGCTTTAGGATAAAATCTTATTAGAACACCCCATTACTTTGCTATACTTCAATCTGGAGTTAATTTCATCCCTCTTTTAGAGTGAGTTTTGAACATCAGCCGTCGGTGGACCCACACCCAGCCTCTACATCTCCTGTCTGCATCTGCCTGAGTCCCTGGCAGCCCTGAGGAATCTCTGTGCAGTTGTTCTGTGAGAATCAGTAATTGGGGCATTTAACCCTATCATGAAAGGACAAGAGAGTGCAATTCCACCTCAGCCCCCCTGCTCAGTAAGAAGGCAATGGAAGTCATTAGTATATTGACATAGCAGATTGACACTACAAGGCTCTCTCTGACTCCGATTGTTTTCCTGATAAGCACTTTCCCTCCTGAGCCTACTTGCCCTGCCAGAAATATCTTTTTACATAACTTTGTGTCTCTGAAAACATTACCTTTTTCATTCTCAATATTTTGTGATTTTCACTTAGATGTTTTAACAATTTATATTTGCATGTGATTTAACACCAATTTGTTGATAATTTTCTCATCTTCAAAACAACACTGAAAACTAAATTGTGACATCTCCCTTGGAGAGTCTGGAAAGAAAATTTGGCAAAAAAAAACCCCACAAAAAAACCACATAATTACCATATGCAATGCATAAAGAGCATATGCAATGTCACAAAGCCTCTATTACTTTAATTTTGTCCTGTGTATATTCACCACTTGTAATAATGCAGATTTGTATGTATTTGGATTCAAATAATCCAGAAGGAAAATATTCAAGCCATTGAAACCAAGGTCCAGTTCCAGAAGAGAATGACTAACAACCAGAAGTTTTAGGGGAGGGAAATCTTGCAGGCATTAACTTTGGATGGAATAAATCATGCTGTTAGAACAAGCAGTAGTTTGCATAGTACGGATGCAAATTTGGGGTGTTCCCATAGAACATTAATAATGGGAACATTATTAATCTAGATTATGATGTTGAGAAGAGCACTCTACTGTTCCAATGCCTTGCTCTCTGCAGCTGCTCTCCCTTGGGCTGAGTCTATGGGACCTGGGCAGTCCCTGGGATAAGAGGGCCTGAAAAGTTTGTCTTTGAATCATTGAGAGTCCACTGAGAACTTCTTCAGTTTGGAAAGCAAAGGCGATATGTCAAGAAGTAACTACTAGAAGAAATGGAGTTAAATGTAAGGCTACTTCAAGTATGAAGTACAATTATCCTTTCTCTGTTATGAATGAACGCATCCCAGTTCTTGCTGCCTTTTGAAATCATACAATTCTCATGGCTCTTGAGAGGCTTCAACTATTTTTCTGCTGTAGCACATGCAGGTTGTTTTAAACCCTTGAGTTTTAAGAGAAGAAACGGCCACTTCACTACAGATACCAGATGAACATTTCCACGACAAATGAAAATCTGTGTAAGCTTGAAATACTCTATTGGTAATTGTTTACATTAGCTATTAACATTTTTGCTTGGAGAGATGAAGGACTGTTCAGAAAGAATCAGTGCTTAACGGCTTAGCCTTGCCACAGAAAAGCCTCTGGCATTTTATCTTTAAGATTCCAACATATTTCTGTAGCTACTTTTATACTTATCTGCAATAAAAAGCTGATTCCTCCGAATACTTTGGGTTTGCTTGAATCAGATTTATAGACCAGCTTTTTAGCACTGCTCCTAGGTATTGCAGGGAAAGAGAAAGCTGCTTCAGGTCCTACAGATTTCCATTTCAGGGCACTGATGTTTCCAGTACCTTCTACCTTCCAAAAGCAATGTTTTTATTTACTGGCGGTCAAAGTGTAGAGTTTAAAAGGACACATTTGTGGAAAGGAGGACACACTTATGGAAAGGACATTTAGGCCAGGCTGCTCCACCATTGCACAGACTTCTGCCCTTTGTCTCTACCCAGCCAAAATGAACGTTGAATGTGGGAGAAATTTTGTGTCAGGCTCTACTTGACTGTAATCAAAAATGTCAGTGTTTTTATTAAAAAAGAAAAGTGCATTTGATGATATGAGGCAATGTTGCACTCTCTGTAGGGCTGTGGAGGCTGCTGAAGGTAGGATCTCCAGGTGAGGGTTAAGACACAGAAGGGTATCAATGCCAAAGGCATATGACTGCTTTACTTGTACTCTTATGGAGCACAGGGCTGTCAGCTCTGAGCAGTGACTGTCTAGCCCCTACATGATCAGTGGCATCTGCCCCTGGAGCCAGCGAACACGCAATGTGACACCCGCATTTCTGGGCCACAGATGGCAAGGAGCCTTCTGCGAGGTCATGTCAGCCCTCATGCAGACCCACAAATTATTTTCCCAAAAAACATGCAGTAGGCAACCTGGATTGTTTTAAAATGCCAGTTTCAGGTCAAAGCTCAATGAAACACAATTCAACTAGGTCATCCAAGACAGCACCCTGGGCGGTCACATATAAATCACAAATTACAATACTTTCCCAGATCGCTGCAGGTGTCTCAAATGGCACTAGAAACTTAAGTGAGCCAGTGCTGGGTTTCTGAGGATTGTGATGTGAATGTAGATACATAAGTGTCAGAGTATTAGTGTGGAAGCTGAATGCACCCTAACTCTCTGAACTTATATATGTGTTATTCTGAGAATTCCAATAAGGTTAATAGCTATTCTTCACTGTTATTAAGGGCCTTAACTTTTTCTTGTCAAAGAGGTGATAGCTCTCAGAGACAATGACAGCAAAAATCCTTTCATTTTACTTTAAAATACTCTTGTGAGAGAAGTCTTGCTTTGTAAAATCAGTTGGCTCGTTTGTTTTATTTCACAAATTACCCAGGCGGTCATTTGTGTTTTATAACCAGGATTCTGCATTAGTTCTTGATTAGAAGAGCTGTCATCTGCTTTTCTGCAGATTCGGAAACATGAATCATGAACAGGCAGTTATTGGTAAAGCTTCAGACCATTTAAAGTCACAAAGCCGGGGGAAAAGAAAAAAAAAAAGGTGGAAAACCTAAAAGCATTTGTTGAGCAAGAAGACCTGGGTGAAATTCTCAGAACTTCTCTGCCCTGAGAAAATATCAATAACCATAAAATTTCACAGGCCCCTTTTTAGAACCGCAGCCTTAATGTTTTGTAGGGAAAATAAAGCTTTGGTTAACCTTGGCACTGGCAGACCTCATTAAAATAACAGCCTGTCACTTTCGAGTTTAAAATAACAGGGTTGTCAGTTTTATATTCAGCGGAACAATCTACGGTCTTATTCTCTGGGAAACACGGTGGGTGTGCTGAGGGGGGCCTGCAGCAGCCTAAAGACTGAGCAACACTGCCATCTCGAGGGGCCCCCAAATCCAGGGTGCTCCCTGGCAGCTGGGGCAAGGCGATGCTCAAATCCTGCTGAGTCCATGTGGCACACACCTCACTTTTTAAGCAGCTGAAAATAATCTGCCTTCAAGGGCATGGTAGTTTGGCAACTGCTTGGCATTTAAATTTATTTTGTGAGAAAGTATGGAAATGTATAATGTATGGGGGAAAAAATCCATATAGAGCAAATAAAGTTGTGCCTTGCTTGTTTTATAATCAAAGCAAATCACCATCACTAGAGTGCACTGAAATTTTGGGCACCTAATGAGCCATTCTAAAAAAAATGTGTGCCTAAGCGCCCTACATCTAATCAGTGGAGAAATGAAGGTGCCTTTAATAAAACCTCAAAGATAAATCCTCCTTAGCTAAATAGCTGGATGAGCTAGAGGGAGCCCAGTTCAGTTGCTTATACATAAATGCCTTGTGCCTCCAAAATATCTATATGAAGATGAGAGAAGTAACAAATGACACACAGAAGACACATCTTTCTTGGGGGACAGTCCCTAAAACTTATTTAACTGCTTTTCATTAAGCCCATATTACAAGGAAAACTGTGTGTCAATTAAAATATCCAGCTGTCCTACACTAAGCTGCATGTGACATGATTCTTGCCCATACTGTGACACACACATGTTGGAGGCATATAAACATAACAACTTTTTTAGAAACAGTACATAATATGTGCTTGCTAACCTAGTCTTTTTAAACAAATTGTTGGCTGTTAGTCGTAGAAGGCTTTCAGATTAAATCCCTAATGGACATAAATTGATGTATCAAAGTCTGGCGCGGTTTTCTGCTGGTAGGGCAGAACACAAATCAGGTGGTGGTGAACTGTTTGTTCTTCCTACCTGGGCATGCCCATGATGAAGGGCATGCCTCTCACATGCAGCTCAGGTGCTCAAGGACCATATCCACAAATCCATTATCCAGCTGCCCACCATTATACAAGGTCTAAATTATTTTTAATAAAGACTGCAAATGTGCTGAGTGCGTGGCTGGGTGTCTTAGACACTTCTAGGGCAAAGCGAGCAGCCGACAAGCAAAAAACTGTCTGTTTTTTTCACTGTAAAATAATGTAGCATGAAGAAGTGGCATTAGTTAAATGTTGCTTGTGAATGAAAGGGCAAAGGAGTCTGTGACAAATGAAACTGCACAGACACAAACATGGCTCGTGATGGCTGTTTTCATGACTGTGCTCTGAGGCAAAATGTCAGACCTCTTTCCACTTGCTGTCTTTAGCTGTTCAGTCAGTGTGACACACTGGCAGGATACACTTTACATACACAGCCTGAAGTCCCTGAAATTACAGCAACCCATCACAAGCAGCCACTTGAAACATCTGCCAAGTGTCTTTGCTTCCACATACAATCCACAGTACATCTGGGGCGGCACCCTGGTACCCCAGAGAAGCCACTTCCAGTGAACAACCAGAAACATTTGTACATTTTTCCAGGTCATAAAGACTTAATTCTCAATGGACTTTATATCAAGACATCTCTGAGCATCCACAAGGAGAAGGTGTTGACAGAAAGGCAAGCTGGATATTCTGCTTTCACTTCAAAAGGAAAATGTTTCCAAATTGCAAAACAAACAAGAAAAAAATGCAATTCAAAAACATCAGGTAGAGGAGAGGTTAATGGGAAACATTTCTTCTTAACATAAACATTTCATATTATTTTATTTCATTTATTGCATTGAACATATGTAAGGTTTGTGTGCATTTCACCATCTTTGAACACAATTTTAGCATCTTCTGATAGTCCTTTATCTTTGAAAGTAGGGAATTCATAGGTGGGGGATGACAAATCTGGGAGGAATATGAGATGGTCTTGACAGGGGAGGATTTCAAAAAAAAAAAAAAAAAGGAATTTACTTTTTTAAAATTGTTTTAGAGACTTCACAGTTAAAATTTGCTTTTTGTCCCCAGTTGCTTCTGAGCTCAATTTATCATACTGTCAAAGAAGCATTCTTCCATTGGAAGTTAAGCCAAAGTGATTCTATTGGCAGTTGTCTGCCTGCTCCACAAACCCTCCAAAAAGGGTCTTTCTGCAGTCTTTCATGCCTTGTGAAACTGGTAATCAGCTCTCTTTTATTTTCATACGGTATATTCAAAACTTACTTTGAATTCTCATCGTATCCAAATGTCCTGAAATAAAGCAAGGAATTCTAGGGTCTGATTCTTACTAAAGTGATGGGATTGCTTTTAGCTTGCTTCATGACTTTGGCATGCAAGGTGAGTAAAGACAGAAACCTGGGTCAGCTTTATTTTCCTTATAACTGAGCCCGTGCTGGTCGGCCTGGAACTGAGCTCATGGGTGCCCTTCCAAGTTCTGCTGAGGAATTGCATGACTGACTTGTCTGCATAGGAAGTCAGTGGCAGAAATACGAAATAGACTGAATTTCTCAATGTAGGGTGTGTAGCTTTACCATTCCCATAACTCTGGATATGAGTTTCTTTTTGGAAATTATGCAAATATTTGACTTTTCTCACTTACACAGTAATGTCTTTCTTCTGTTAGCAATTATAGATCAAGACAAGGCTATTTAATATCCTTTTTTTATGACCCAAATAGATTAGAAATTTAATTCTTTATGTGGTTTGTGCTATATTTTTTTCTTATGAGAAAGTATTGTACTTCAGAACAAGTTTCATACCTTCAAAGTAGCTGAAAAAAGTGTATTTCAATATAATATCAAGGCTATGTCAGGAAGATAACTAGGAAAAATGAGGTTAGCTACAGCCAAAGATATCCAGCCGTCTTAATCCCTATAAATCTCTTCTAGAGCAACTGGAAAGAAAATATGTAAAATATCAAAACTACATGTGTCTCATATTTAAATGTTTCCACAGAAGCCTAACCAAGCTTGAAACTTAATCTTTAATTCAAAGAATAGGAAATACCAAGGAATCATTTACAAGGCCACAGGTCTCTAGGGAATACGGTAGTCTGACTTCATAAATCACAAGCAAGCAATGTTAACTGAGTCCTTAGTGGGTTTTGTCTCATTTTCAAGGGTGTGTACATTTGTTAAATAGTTTTTAAATGCTGGTGGTGATCCAAACAATGTACAGAGGAACATGTGTAATCATGGGGACTAATATGAGAATTTCTGTGGTTGTGCTTGACAAGATCCCAGAACTGAAGCCTTTGAAACCCACAAGCAAAAGTTTAGCATGTCATGGCAGGCATTACATCTCCTAATTCTATTCTGCATTTAAAGTTACATTAAAAGTACTCCAAAGTCATTGCCTGCCCAAACATTCATCTCACAGAAGCGGCCATCAGGCTGTTCCCAAAAAGAGGAGGTGAATCAATCAGTGTTCAGCATTCCTTTAGCAAAGCCATCATCAGACCCCACACTGCACTTCCAGAAAGTTTCAGGATGAGGATCGCAGAACCAGGTGGACAGACATGTAAATTCCAGTGCTAAAAACTGAGGATTAACAGAGGTCTGGTCAGACAGCAGGAAAGGTCAAGACTTCAGAGACTGAGTCCACACAATTTGTGTAAAGCTCCATAGTGAAATAAAGCAATAGGAGGGTGTGAGGTGGGAGAAAGCTGTGAAGAGAAATATCTGAAGGACATAAAAAATATTTAAAATGCACCTGAATCAAAAGCATCTTGAGAGGCTGTAAACGGTAACCTTTCCCTAAGCTGTAGTCATTTTTACTATTGCTGCCTTTTGTGAGTCATGCAAATGTCTGCTTCCCCCCAGGATCTAAAATGGGAATAACACCTCAGGAGGATGCCTCTGAGATTTAATTAATTGCCATTTACCAACTATCCGAGTAAGACCATCTTATTTTATCAGGTGTACTTCCTTAACACAAATTTTAAAAAAGATATGTTAGGAAATTTAATGATTTGTTATCAAATATAGAGAATGCAGACACTATTTAATATCTTCAGAAGAGACTGGGGAATGGGAGTCCTCATTTTGATTTTCAGGGAGTATCTGGAGAGCATGTGCATCATGTGAGCTGTGAGAATCTCTCTCCATTCTTT
Organism: Cettia cetti; assembly: GCA_013401135.1. Lineage (NCBI taxonomy): Eukaryota > Metazoa > Chordata > Aves > Passeriformes > Sylviidae > Cettia > Cettia cetti. Next base: position 89,270 of record VZUI01047427.1, read on the forward strand.
TGCTGGCTTCTATGAAAATGAAAGGCTTCTACTCCAAATTACAGCCCTTAGAAGGGTTGGGGGGGAAAATCACTTTCCAAAAGGTGCTGAATCACTTGTTGAAAACAGAAGTCTGCAAGTCCTAGATCACCAGCTCTAATCTGAATATGGGCAAAATCTGAATGTAACTCTAAACATCTCGGTTTTGAATAACTTTATGTAACTTCCAACAAGCAATGAAGTTATTGCTCTGAAAGCTAATTACTCATCACCAATATCAATCAGATTACTTGCGTAAATAGTTATCCAGGCACGAGCAATAATAAGAAAATCTATCCCTTTGACTTTCATGTTCACCAAACTTATATTAACAGATCCTCCACCATATAATCTTTTTTCCTTACACTTTCTGTAGAATTTCTCTATTTTCACTGTGTCCTAGGAGGAATTTACACACTATAAACAATGGGCAGTTTAACTGTGTTCCTTGTGCTGGTTAGCTGTAGAGACTTTAGGGTCTTTACTCTCAGCATGGGCAGAAAGGGAAGAAGACGGATTGCTGTCTTCCCAAAAACCCTGGTCCCATGTACCAAAGACTTCAGAAAGGGAAGGCATCCTGAGACCATCTCCACTTCTGCCAAAGCCTTGCTCACACAGCCTGTAAACAGGAATTTATTTTTTGGCTTGACAGGGCTCCCCTATTGAGACTTTAAAGGCTTGCAAATGCCACTAGTATCTCATGTGAAAACAAAGCAGCTAGAGCTTGGCAAGGAGTGTGGAAGAGATTTATAAGGTGTCTATCAAGGCAAGAAACACTGTCAACAACATACACAGAAAAATACTGTCCTACTTATTTCCTGTGGATGAAAATTCAAACAGGGCTTCTGAAATAACATCCTCAGCTGTTTCTATCTCCTGGCTTATAAAGTGACATTCCACAGAGTTTAAGCATGGCAAAGCAGCATAGGCCATTTGCAAGGAGAGCTATCACATCCTGAGAAAAAAAAGATAAAAGAGATAAATAGCTGAGTACAATATTGTACCTCAACAACCTGAAAGACAATCTCAAAACTGAATGGAGGAATGGAGAGCTTTTATTTCTTGGGTTTTTTAAGAACAAAGCTTAGCGATTTCCTTTAAAAGCTATTCAACAAGCTCCCCTAAATCCTATTACAACTTAATGCGAAATGCATCTGTTTCCATAAGAACAACAGTGGCAGCATTCATCCTTTGTAGTCTGTCCTTTGTTGTTTTTCTATCTATTCTTGTAGATTTCTCCACTCTGATATACCATACACAAAATAAGAACGGATAAAATTTTAGTCAGAACATTTATTTATTAAGTTGATGCTGGAATTTCAGTTTATTTGTGCTTGCCACCTGAATCATGCCAAATTAAATTATCATTCAAGGAATTTATAAGGTAAAGAAACTGTTTCAACACTGTCCCAACATTTCTTGCATGTGGATTCTGTATTCAGCTACAGACATTTATCTACACATAATAGTAAAGATGAATATAGTCTCTGCATGACTTCTCATTGTAACTGAGATCCAAATGTACTGCAATGTATTCAGCCCATGTATCTCAAATCTGTTCAACATCAGCTCAGCACTGCACCACTTTTTTAGAACCTGCACATGTAGCTGTCTACATAATATTTTTCTAAGACATGACCAAGCTGGTGGGTTTGTGTGATGTACACTCTTTAACTGAATTCACATTCACCAGACTGCGAGGCATATTAATTCTTAAAAAGGTGTATATTTAGAAAACCTTATACAAATCGAGGCTAGGAAGTGCAAGATGCAACATGCTTTTATTAATGTTTTGCCCGTGGAAAAAGGTGACTTTGATTATTTGTATGTTCTGAACTCAAACACTGGGTGTCATGTTTCTAAACACAGGCAATTAAGTTTTACCAGCTTTAGCTTTTTTAACCTTCATCATCATCACCATTACAAATTTAAACATTATATTGTTTAACATTATAATTAGTGTGGCTGATGTTTTTTAATCTGTTTTCCCTCTCCTTGTCTCTTAATCAGGTAACAGACATTAAAGAAAAGCTAAAGCTCTCTAAAAAGTTCTGGTCAACATTGCCCTACACAATCTGCAAGGATGAGCGAGTGACAGCCGGTCCATCAGTCGAGGAGGACTGCTGGAATGGCCACACCAAGGCAAGGTGAGGTGGACCCCTCTCCACCCCACCCAGTCCAAAACCCCATCTGGCCTGAATCAATCATGAAACTGAGGGTATTTTCATAAAACTCTTTATGACGGTGAAAGAGAAATTGGGAGAAAAAGTCATTGTCCACATGCAGCTTGCAGCCAAGATTACTTATTGTCAAAGTGCCATTAAAGCCAGAGTGTGAGTCAGGGTAAATGTGCACTGAGTGTCAGCATGTGAAGGCAGAAAATGTGCATTGGTTTGGCTCCAGAAGGATAATTTATACTGAGATTTCAAAGAGCTCTTTAGGTCCATTTAGCATCCCTGTGTTGGGACTGACAGCTTGTGAAGCAATTGCACTCTCGGGATATCATACTGGGATGAAACAGAAATTGGAATTTCAATTCTATTTGCTATTGGCTGGCAAAGCTTAGGGCTATTTACTGGGGGGGGGGGGGGGGGCAAAAAA